>APFE031125205.1:66658-98457 GCA_000404065.3 Pinus taeda
ATTATTTCATTAATATAACTAAAAGTCTATTTCTTTCGCCTCAATCATGAGGGTAAAGGATTTAATCAATGCTCCAAGTTCATCTCATACAGATTACAAAGACTACTAAAGCTACTGAATGCAAATGCATCTCCATGTTTTTTTTTTCTCAATCTGTCTACTCCTATTATTGATACAAAAATATTACAGCAAGGCCATGTCCTTAAAGGTTCTGCCCTGAATTTGGCATGTTACAAAAAGATCATGATTCCAATACAGTGTGAACCTTCAACAATATTTTGACTACACCTTCGACACGACACAGTGCTGTACAAAAAATAAGACGATACATTGACAAACATGACACAGTGCTGACCATAAACTACACATTGATAGACAGAGACTTGAGACAAGCAATAACTGCGAGAATCAAAACAGAGTCGAGCGCCTCCTTCAGAAACTGCAGGGGCGAAAACCCTGGCTGGATCATTCATCCTCAGAGGTGTAAGGCTCCTCGACGACCCTGCACCCAAATTGAAGAGAGTCCTCCGAGTCAGAATGAGGAACCGCCGAGCATATAGGTTCACCACACGCTGGTGCACTTGGACCGGCAGGGACAGCTGGATTCATCAGCGAAGCACTTCCCATGACTAGGCACTGATTGTCCACCGGATTCGCCATCCTCCGTTCTGCAAGTGCTTCATGATGGGTGCTCCCGTGCCCCTATTATCTTCACATTTTTCTATGGTGACAGAGACTATGAAAGTGGAGTTGGCAAGAGAACACGGGATGCGATAATGCACAGTGAGATGAGCAGCATGCTCACAGTCAACCCTCCCAATTCTCCCACGACCCCTGCCACTTCCGCTTCTAGTGGCCGGGGGACTGCTCCGCCTAGGTTCCAACATGTCCAAGGATCGCTGAGAGGCCGCGTGGCCACGGGAGCCACCACGTTTCTTCCCCATCTTGGGCTGTTTGCGCGGCATTGCAATGTTCATAGAATTGTCGAGAGAGTGAATGTGCGGAGAAGAGTATCCTGAGCGAGGCGATAACAAAACATCAACTGAACCATAAGATCCTGGTACCTGAAAGGGACTGATGGGCCTAAGTTCACTTGTAGAGAAGCTCAGAGAGACATACAACGTTGCAATCCATGAAGCTGCAGAGGAATGCAACAAAGTCGCGAGAGCAATTCGCTTATGGAGCGCCATAGCACAGTTAACTAGGCAACGGATGGAAGAAGTAAATTCCTCCATTAATAGGCTTGTGCGAGACCAGCTCGCGTGACCTGCCTCATAACCCGTGGTGTATTGGGGTTGACACCTGCCCACGTGAAACGCCATCCGCATACCCTCCGATCTGTCAAACACCCGCATCCGGGAAATGCATCTCCATGTTGCCTGGAGATAAGGATATTAATATTCACATCACCACGAATTTGGTTTCTATGTACAAAGAATATGCAAGCTTTTGAATGCAAATACATCTGCATGTTTTTTTGTGAGCCGATAGTATCATTTAAATTTGGTGAAGGAATTCCATAGGGTTTGGTATTTCTGGACAGTGTAGTCTAATTTTTAAGATGGTAGTCTAATCTTGATGACATTTCTTGAAATTTTAAATTTCAGTGATCTAATTTGCACACTCAATATTTTTACAAGGTGCTCCTTTTATTAAAGATAGGTTACACATGGGATATTGTATTTGACATGAAATGATGACGTGGACGAAAACCATGTTTTCTATTATCTTTTCCTCTCTCTGATCTAGGGTAGGAATTTAAATTTGAATTATTGATCGGAAATGACTAGGAAATGAATCAATACGTATCTGGGCCGAGGTACATGTCTGTTCCTCTCTCTCAAATAGAGAAGACTTCTCGCCGAGCTATCAATTAGGTATGTTTGATTGTTTCTACAACTCTAACATTTGTTTTGATCATTTTAACAAAGACTTTTTAGGAGAAGAGATACCTTTTGCTATATTTAACAAAAAAAATCCCATGAAATTCCATCCTTGCTCCAATTTATTACTCTGTCAGCTTCTATACATTGACAATTGAATGCATGTGCTTTCTCCTTGTACCAAATTTATTACTCTGTCAGCTTCTATACATTGACAATTGAATGCATGTGCTTTCTCCTTGTACCAAATTTATTTTTTGTACATTTCGCGAGTATAATGCATGTGCTTATCGTTGTAACAATTTTATTTTCTAGCACATGAAATCAAAGTATTGAGTAACACAGAACATGAAATTTCTTGTAGATTTTAGACTTTTTTGATCCATAATAATAATGTGATGTCATTCAGATTAATCACATCATTAACATTTGGTAAACATTTCGAACGGAATCTTAATAAAGTGATTAATATGATAATTCTTATCAATTCAAAATGATTCATATAATAATCTGTTTTTTTTTTCTTCTTCTCAAAGTACTATCCTCCTTCTCAAGTACTATCCCTTCATTAAGTACTATCGCTTCCTTAAGGAGGAAGGTTCAATGATACTCTCTCTTCGTTACCGAGGAAGCTCTTCGTTACCGAGGAAGGTTTTGCATACAACCGACCGAGTAGAAACTTGTTGACTTCTTTCATCCTATATGTTTTTCAGAGTATGTTAGGATTTGTAACTTAATCCCCATTGAGCCATTGCATGGTATTTTTTCACTTTAGTTTTGCACACACTCCCACATTATCTTAACCATGCAAGACTGCTCTTTCTACCATATTGGAAGCGTTGAAGACCTACAACGTATTAAAAACCTAACAACTTCAATTGGAGTAATCTTCTTTGGAGTTAAGAGTATTTCATGTTAGGCTATTATTCTTTAGCTTTTACAATGCATTAAGGCTTCTTACTAGCTAGAATAGAATCAACATGCCCATATGTAGAGTATATGAGTTCCGTTTATCCATAGGATTTGATATTTTACTTAAAAAACAACTTACTAAAATTCTAATACTTTGGCATGCTCAATTGTATACACAATAGTGTGTTGATAATTTTATTTAAGTTAAATAAACTATACTAGTGAACTCCTCAAATCTCTTTCTCACAATAAGATAATGAGCCAAATTGCATGGAATGTTCAAAATAAAGAAAAATATTTTGATTTTATTTACATTGTAGAAACATTAAATGGAAAATATAAAATAAAACTAATATATAAATTTCCAAACAAATATTGACAACATGATAAGAAATCAATAGTGGTTAAAAAAGCAGAGAAAAAATCAATCTTAAACTAATAATGAGTGAGCTAGTCAGGATGTTAGGCTAAGATCTTGAAATCTTGTAGTGCATAAGCTATGAAAACAATGAATAAATTTAACAAAATACGAGAAGTATATAAATATGCAGATTGTGTAAAATAATTTTTTGATTTTAGCACAAAAATATCCAATTCTTAACAGTAGGTCTCTGCAAAGACCATTGACCAGTACTACGACTCAAGCTACTGTAATGTACAAACTCATATACAACAATCAAGGAAACCCAATGAAAATGGAAACTTATTGATCCTTCAAGAATTTTGCGCGAATGGGTAGCTTGCTTTATGCATAAAATTCACTCTTACCACTGATAAAAATCAAAATGAGACCTTCAAAACAACAAGTAAATTATAAAGAACACAAGATACCTTTAGAAATTCTTAAATAATTGAAGGAAATAACCTAACTGGTCTCTCCTTTCGAGATAGGACTCTCTTCACAGCTTTCTCCCCCATATCTTCATAGATATCTCCTCTTTTTAAAGAGGTCTCAAGTGGTTTTGTAGTTTCCAAACAAAACAGATCATATTAGTTGCATTCCTAATCAATGTGATTAGGGTTAAGAGGTGGACTTTTAAATGATAGTTTAGGATATTTCTTTTTAAATTAAGAGTTAGAGAGTAATAGGAGAGACCCTCATCTTCATTTGAATAAGCCTATTTATCTCTTTTTAAAAATAAAATTGAAATCATCAACTTCAAAAATATCATAAATAATTATTATTATAAAACATAACCACATTGTGCCACAATCATAAATCATATGCAATCAACCAACAAAACATACACGTATCATCACACATCATGATCTTATAAATATAACCTTGTATCTTCAATCCTCTTGTTTCTCTATTTATCATTCATATACATAGTGGAACCAAAAAAAAGGGTGTTATATATATCTATGATATTGTTTCTCCTATACTAATCTATAATCAAAATATAATAATAGAATCCAACAGATAAACCTATGAATAAACAACAACAAAAACTTGGCCTCTAGCAAAAGGAGTGTGCTATAAAAACCTAAATTGGTTCCACTTTTTGTGGGGAGGAGCTAACTCTGCTTATTTGCTCCTTTGCTCCTACCTTTGTTTCAATAAAAAAAACTCATTTTTATAGACTTAAATTTTTTCCATTGCTGACACGAAGCAAATAACATGATATCATTCTTAACTTGTGAACGAAAACGGTATTTTTTTAAGAAGAAGAGAGGAAACAAAAAATTAAGGAAGGGAAAAATTATGCGATTATGTATGCATATAATCAACCTAGGTGGCGGACGCAAATCGAAATAGAATAACACGATACCCGTATTTACAAAAGGGATCGCCCACAAAGCATGAACACATTCGGTAATGTTCACAAGATGATAATAGGTAATAAAAAATAATAACGAAGAATATGGTTAAGTGAGTGAGGGAGATGATGGAGACCCTCTGGGGTAGGGTTAAATAAAAATATTGCAAGAGAAGGAGATAATACATGATTTTTTTTTATAACAGATAGTCCAGGTGGTGAGAAGACAACACAAACCCTAGGTGTCCAAATGAAAACAAATTCTAATGATAAAGGTTCTAGTACATAGATATTGTTATGAAAATACATTTGATAGTAAAGTTGGTTGCAACATGAGCAAGATTACCTGTGCATGAACTTCACATGGGTCTCTCTCCTGAATCCGTAGGGCCTCGAAATCTCCTTGATGGGGCATGGTAAGCATATTTTCAAGCATATTAGACTTTGATTGAAAGCTATCGAAAATTGTATTATTTCATTGTGAATGTAAATAAGGGTGAAGTTTTAAATGGAATTAAGATAACCTAATAACCATTGAGAGCACAACAAGCTTGACAAACAAATTATTATATAAGAGATAATAAAAACCCATAAAAAACAATTAACACTATAATCAATCAACTGGGGATGACTAATTTGGGGATGACTAATTAGTGGCTGCAGTATATATAAATGAGCCCTTTTCATTGACATTAGACCACGTAAGCCCAAGGCCCCACAAACTTAAGGGATTCTGGTCATAACTCATATGGAAATATTGCCAGTAATTAAAAGATATTTATGACTGGAACCGAACTCAACATCACATGTTTTGAGGGTAGATTAAATTGCCAACCAAGAGGAAAAAAACACATATATTTGCATGCAAAAAATACAACTGGGAGTAGGGTAAAACGTGAAAAATTCAAGTGTAGTCCACAAATGAAACAAGCGAGTAATGATTTGTACATATCTGGTGAGTAGAGGGGCCACAACAAGAAATCGAATTTTCATATGCTTTCTGTAAGCCATACTACGAAGCCCTAGAGACATCAAACCATTATCGACCCCTAGAATTCACTTACAGATATGGGATAATTACCAAATGGTCAAAGTATCAACATATTAGGGTTTTGGGATAATTACCAAATGGTCAAAGTATCAACATATCATGAATCGAAATGGTCAGCTCAAGGTGGTGGAGTAAATGGAGGCGAATAGGACGGACAGGCTCATTAACTGAGTTGTATTTCCAACGTTATATACATGCATGCCGACGGTATATGCTCGAGAGAGGAGGTGTTGATGTGGAGGACTATCATGCAACAACCTAATAATAGACAAGATTAAGGTCAGGTCGAAGGTGAACTAGCCAATCAAAGCCTATAATGCAAAATCAACCATCAACCAAACACAACAATCGGTCGGGCATAAGCTTGAAATTCATGCCATATTAAATGTAAATCATGTCACATTAATCAAGTCTTAGCACATAATTTCCACAACAAAGATAAATATATTTTCTAGTAGTGGGGATCCAGCTAATAAAAACAAAATTACACTTAAAATTATGAAATAAATACCGACAATGCTGGGTAAAATAAAGCCAACGCTATTAATTTCATATGTCCATTTCCATATAAAAATACCTTACCAAATCAAAATTCATACCCAAATAATGTTACCATAGCATAACTTTCCATGAAATCAAAGCGAAAATTCAGAGTATGTTACATGTCGAGGATATTAAACCATGTCCGAAGGTTGTAACAGTATTTCAATCTTGACGTATATAATATCACACATAATCACAAACCTTAACATTTAAACTTTGTGACAAGATCGAAACTCAAGGACTTTGGGATCACATTATTAAGCACTAAAGTTATACATTATATAAATATGATCTGACCAAAATAATCGACCTTACCATGTAAAATGTGTATATGTTTTAACCATCTGTGGACATCAAATATAAATATGATCTGACCAAAATAATCGACCTTACCATGTAAAATGTGTATATGTTTTAACCATCTGTGGACATCAAATGCGAGTGCAAAGATATGGGTAGTACACAACAAACAATACAAGCCATATAGAAGTGACCCCTTGACAACAAGTGATACACATCAACACTTTGCATTTGAACCCTTTTTTCAATTTTGGTAGCATATAATATATGTATATATTTTGAACCTATGATTGTTTCATCCAAGTAGTTGAATAAGAAAAATTGACTGAGGATTATCCAATGAATCATTCATGCCTTTGAAAAAAAATAAATTTAAAAGTAATTCCCTTGTGAGAAAAATTTCTTATAAGAGGCGTCCTAGTTGTTAAGTCGTTAATTTTCAATTAGATATATTACAAAATGATATTAAGGAGAGCTCAACTTTTAATATGTAATGGTTTGTCGGTGTAATTAGTGTTGACCATCGTCAAAATTGGAAACTTCACATGGAGACTCATAAAGCAGGTCACGACTCAAAGTATTTGGTTATATAGAAGGTAAGTGATGGGGCCAACCCACGTGGTCCTGTCGTTCCAAAGATGATGTGTAACGCACTTACGATCTGGACCTTGGAAACCCGCCTCGGTTTTGGTTTTACTCCGTTCACGCTCCTTGGGTGGTCATTGTTGTACTGGTCTTTAGCTCTGCGAGCTCCTGGCGATTCTTTGTAACTCCTGTGTTTTCTGTGATGAAATGTATGAACCCTGTCTACCCGGTCCAGAGTGTGGTGTGCGTTTGGTTGCGAGCGTGGTCTGTGCTTTTTCAAGTCTTGTCCTGTATGCTATTGATTGTTTGGTGAAGCACTGGTAAGATTTGAATTATAGTTCCATTTCCATGTGCTTTCGCTGTCGTTGTAGTGTATATCCGGCTTTGATGTTCGCCTCTGTGTATTCTGGTCGTTGTCTGCTCGTATCTCACAAGGGTTTATATCTCTGCGAGAGCTATAAGGTTAATGTGGATGTGGGTTCGTCGGCTTCCAACTTCGACTGGTCATGAGGCATGCTCTGCCCGTCCCTTTGCCAACTCAACCGGTAAGCTTTCGTTCTTTGCTAGATTTTATGTCTGCTATTTGTTTTGAAACTAATGGCTCGGCTCCTCTGTGAGCAGGGGTTCGTCTGGTTACGGAATTTATAGCTACGGCTCGCCTATCAGGTAATGGCCCTTATTAAACTTCCTCAGCAGTTTCTTCTCAATTCTCCGTTATGGTTTTCGTTTGCTGTGGTTGGTGACTGACCCTTTCTTCGTTTTCCCTTATGCAGCTGGAGCTGTTCGTTGATCTGAACACTTGGACTCTCGGCCACCCTGAACAGTATACGGGTAGCTTCACCTTGTCGTTTTAACAGTGCTTGTTTGGGTTCTTGTATGGTCTGCTTGGTTTTCGTTGGCTCTGTGCCACTGTCTGCTGTTGGTTCCTTAGCTGAGAGGTTCTGTGATAACCTCAGGGGATGGGCTCGAACTCTTTATTGAGGGCTTTTGTTTGCAACCATGTCAGTTCCCCATGTCTGCGAACTCGGTTGGTTTTTTAGTTACTTTGAACAGAGAATGTAAATACTGATACAGACTTTTAATGACTATGTTCTATTCCGTGAATTTTATATGAAAATAATTCTAGAACCACTTGTATGGTTTTGTTTTCATACATGTTAAATGTATATACACCTGGGCGCTATGACTGCGCGACCTGTGCTGGTCGTTGTGGCTCTTTGTTTTATTATTGGGCTTCTGTTCTCATTCGAAGTCTATGGTGAACCTGTTAACAATTGTTTATTTTATCATAAAAGAAAACAAAGGAATACACAACATTGAATTTATTTTCATAGTACTTGAGGACACTCGTGGAATTGTATGTGCACTAAAAGAATGAGTATATTTATTTCCTTTTCTTATCTTCTTCACTAGACAACCCCTATTGGGCTTATTTTTCCTCCTTTTGTATCATTGTCTTCGAACAGTTGGATAACTGTTGTTAGTTGTTTTGTTGTCAGTTACAATAGTTATTTCGTATTTGAAACTTATTCTTAATTGGCATGTTTTTCTTCGCTTGTATTTACAACAGTAATATAACTGTTCGGAAACAAATGGCTCTGACTAATTACTATTGTTCCTAACTAGAGTTCATTACATTATTCTTGGCATTTTTAACAGAAAAGTAAAATAACAAAACCAATAAATAAAAATAAAAATAAAGACAGACACACTGTTCTCTGTCCTTGTCAGAATCCATATAAACCTTCTTTCCGTCTTCATCCTGTTAACCAGATGCTCCTGCATTAGGCTCCCGGGGTAAAAGAAATTCGTGGCTCCATTCCATGAGTTCCTCCACCGAATAACCAGCCTTCTTTATCTGCGCCCCGTCGAGCCATGAGTTGTCCTCCATTGGACGGTCTCTCCACTTGACAAGGTAATGCAGATATTCCTTCCTGCGTGTCTTCTTGGCTACCTGGGTGCTGAGGATCCCTTCAATCTCATGGGACTTTACCGAAGGCAATTGTTTCTTCCAAGAACTGTCTCCAAATTTGGTGTCCCGTGTTGGATGTACCACACTATCATCCTCTGTTTGGGCATTATATGGGAACAGATACGCCACATTGAAAATAGGTGATATGCCTATGTCAGGTGGCAGCTGAATCTTGTAAGCATTGGCTTAAAATTCATGTATGATTTTGCAGGGACCAATTTTCTTTTATTTCAGCTTATTATATGTGCCCTTAGGAAACCGTTCCCGGCGCAGATGCGCAAGGACCTCATCCCCAACATTAAAATGCACCTCTCGTCGCTTTGAGTCTGCTTGTTGTTTGTATTTCTGTGCGTTGTCCTGCAACCTTAGTTTGATTTTTTCATGTAGTTCCCTCATTGCTTCGGCAAATTCTTCCCCATCCGTGCTTCGCCGTTCCAGCTTTCCAAAATCTCGTAGTTCATGTATTCCCCGAGGATGCATGCCATACAAAATCTGAAATGGGCTAAGTCTGATGCTACGGTTGGGCGAATCGTTATAAGCGAATTCTGCCTGGGCAAGAGCTCGATCCCATATTCATGAATTTTCTCCATTCAAACTCCGTAATCAGTTCCCCAAGCTTATGTTCACAACTTCCGTTTGTCCATCAGTCTGTGGATGATACGTAGAGCTGAAGTTCAGTTGTGTTCCCAACTTTTTCCACAGGGTGCGCCAAAAGTGCCCTGTGAACTTTACGTCCCTGTCTAAAATGATAGTTCTGGGTAGGCCATGTAATCTAACAACTTCCGTGAAAAACATGTGTGCCACGTACGTGGCATCACTAGTTTTTCGGCAAGGAATAAAATGAGCCATTTTTGAAAATCTATCTACCACCACCATTACTGAATAATACCCTCACTGTGTTCTAGGCAGTCCAAGAACAAAGTCATTGCTGACTGAGTCCCATGGCCTGCTTGGAACAGGTAGTGGTGTGTAAAGTCCGGTATTCTGACTTTGTCCTTTTGATATTTGGCAGACTTTATACGTTTTTACATATCTCTATACATCCCTGCTTATTTTAGGCCAATAATAGAAATTTCTGAGTTGCTCCAAAGTTTTGTTGATGCCAAAATGTCCTGCTAATCCACCACTATGCTTTTCCCGTACAATATTCTCCCTCATTGAACAGTCCGAAATACATAATTGCCCACGTCTGAATAAAAATCCTTCCTGTAAATTATAGTCTAACCACGGGCTTGCATTCATTAATACGAGATTTTGGCAGGCTTCAAAAGCTTCCTTAAGATCCATGTCGGTTTGATACAAATCTTTCAAATGTTCGAATCCCAATACCTGTATGCTACTCTCCCGTAAGAGCAAGGCTCTTCTGCTCAAAGCATCTGCCACTTTCTTGGCTTGCCCACTTATGTGTTTTAGCACGAAAGTGAAACTCTACAAGTATTCTACCCACTTGGCGTGCTTATGATTTAGCTTGCGCTGCTGCATTACGTATTGCAATGCCGAATTATCAGAAAACTGAACGAATTCATTGCTCAGTAGGTAGTGCCTCCAATGCTTTAAGGCTTGGACCACTGCGTAAAATTACTTATCGTATGAGGAATATTTTTGTCAGATTTCATTCAGTTTTTCACTGAAAAATGCCACTGGTCTGTCGTCCTGACTAAGCACAACACCAATTGTTGTTCCACTTGCGTCACACCGAACTTGAAAAAGTTTATTGAAATCAGGCAGCCTGAAGATTGGCCTCTCCGTGATCTTCCGCTTCAAAAGCTGAAAACTGCCTTCTGCCTTCTTGGTCCAACAAAAGGGCTGGCTGGCCTTTTTGATGGTCTCTAACATTGGTGCGCATATTTCACTGAAATTTCTAATAAACTTTCGATAAAAACTTGCCAATCCGTGGAAACTACATACCTCAAATAAGCTCTTCGGTGACGGCCAATTTATAATTGTTGCAATCTTCTCAGGGTCCATTTTCAATTCATTTTCTGCAGCTACAAACCCCAAATAGACCAGCTCCTTCTGCAGGAAAGTGCATTTCTTTAAGTTTATCAGTAGTTTGTTCCGCTTTAACTTTTCTAACACTTTTCGAACATGTTGAAGATGCTCGCTTTTTGTTCTGCTGAAAATTAAAATGTCATCAGGATAAACTATCACGAACTTGCCAATAAATTCCTTTAACATCTCATTCATTAGTCTCATAAAAATACTAGGAGCGTTGATCAATCCAAATGGCATGACCAGCCATTCGTACAACCCTTCATTAGTTTTGAAATTTGTTTTCCACTCATCTCCTTCGCTGATTCTGATTTGATGATAACCACTCTTCAAATCAATCTTTGTAAAATAAGCTTCTCCACTAAGACAGTCCATCATATCGTCCATCCTAGGTAAGGGAAATCTATATCGAATCGTAATTTTATTAATGGCCCGCGAGTCTGTACACATTCACCATTCTCCACCCTTCTTAGGTGCAAGTACAATTGGTACTGCACACGGGCTCAAACTTTCTCTGATCAATCCCTTATCCAACAACTCCTACACTTGTTTTCCAATTTCTTCATTGTCTTTTGGACTCATCCTGTACACTGCCTTGTTTGGCAAGCTTGCTCCCGGTATAAAGTTAATGTGATGGCTAATACTCCTCTTGGGAGGAAAATTATCAGGTAAATAATCAACCATAATGTCTTGGAATTCTTTCAACAGCTCCTGAATTTCTACAGGCAATTATTCTTTTTCTGTGTTCAGCAACACCGGTCTAGCCCTCCTTACAATTGCATAATTGACCTCATTTTCCTCAATCTTCTTCACAAACTGTTTCCCTCCAATTAACAATGTTTTTGTGCCACTTGGTTCCACTGCATCTTCTTCCATGATGGGTACAAGCGTATGTTTGATCCCATATTTCACAAATTTATAACAATTTGTCTTCCAATTGTGTGTCACCCTCCGGTCATACTGCCACGGTCTCCCAAGTAGTATATGGCACACGTCCATTGGCATAATATCGCAGACCACCATGTCGTGATATTTGCCAATGTGAAATTCTACCTCGCACTGTTCATCAACTAATAACTGGTGGCCTTTCTATAGCCACGACACCTTGTAAGGCATGGGGTGATTAAGCTGCTTCGAGCCCAGCTTCTCCACCATTTCGGTGGCAACCAGATTGTCTGTAGTTCCGCTGTCTATAATCAATTTACAACACTTCCCCTGTGATTTGCAAACTGTTCGAAACAACGCTTTTCATTGGGTCTATTCAGCCTTCTCTTTGGCTGGTGTCAACAACACCTTGTTCAAAATTAGAGCTTCCCCCATTCTGCCACATTCTCTATCTCCCGGGGTTGTGCTTCAGCTTCCTCAAGTTGCGCAACAAATGCTCCCCTCTGGCCAACGTGTTCGGCTTCAGGACATTCGAAGGATCTGTGCCCCAACTTGTGGCACCTGTAGCACTGGACATTAGTCCCTCTTCCGCGACCATTTCCTCTTCCCCACTGATATGGCCAACCTCCTCTAGTGCTTTATCCCTTTTCTGCTGTCCCTGAAGCTCTGGAACTGCTACCTTCTTCACTGTTTGTGGCATTTTTCCCTCTGCCGTAGGACTGTCCTCGTCCTCTGCCATTCCCTCTACCTCTCCTGTTGTTCTATTTCCTGTTGATTTTCTCCTTAGCCTTTACAGCACTCTGAAAGGCTTCCTCAATATTTCGGGGGGAGAGAATACTAATCTCGTCCAATATTTCCAACCTCAAGCCATTTACCTTCCTTGTTGTTTTTTCCGGAGTATCATCTGTATAACCAGCACGTAAATTTACACAGTAAAATTCTTCCGTATATTCCTTTACATTCATACCCTTCTGCCTTAAATTCTGCACTCGTCGGTAAAGCTCAACCTAGTAGTCTTTCGGCAGAAATATGCCCTTCAGTTTTGCCACCATCCGTGGCCACCTTTTTATTGGCAACTTGTTCATTCGTCTCCTGTCTGCTTGGACACTATCCCACCATAAGAAGGCGTGCCCTTTTAATTTAGTTGTAGCAAATCTAACTCTTTTATCCTCACTGACTTCCTCATTTTCAAAATACTTATCTAATTCGCTTATCTAGTCCAGCAAGACATCTGCGGACAGACTACCATCATAGTTGGGAATCTTTGGTTTGGGTTTGCTGCTGGGTAACAGAACTGATCGCAACAGCCTTAACTCTGGGGCTTCTTCTTCTGACCCATCTGTAACAGTTGCTACCTCATCTTCATTGTCATCCCCAAGTTCCAGGTCTCTTCGCCTACCCACCTCTACTGCTTCCAAGCGAGCTGTAAGTATTCTCAACTGTTCTCTCAATCCTTCGTCTGCTACTCTGCTTGCACCTCTTCCACGTCCTCATCTTTGTACTTCCATCTTCCTCTACTTCCTAAAAAAAAAAACTTTGCTCTGATACTAGTTGATGGGGCCAACCCACGTGGTCCCGTCGTTCCAAAGTTGATGTGTAACGCACTTATGATCTGGACAGTAATGTAATTCATTTGGTAATAAATGTTGTTTTGATTTTCAATCTCCTTGGGTTATGGCATGGGTACCTTGATGGTTTGCTGGGTGGACATCTGTCCCTCCTCGGGATCTTGGAAACCCGCCTCAGTTTGGGTTTTACTCTGTTTGCGCTCCTTGGGAGGTCATTGTTGTACTCGTCTTTAGCTCTGCGAGCTCCTCGCGATTCTTTGTAACTCCTGTGTTTTTTGTGATGAAATGTATGAACCCTGTCTGCCCGGTCAACGGTGTGGCGTGCGTTTGGTTGTGGTCGTGGTCTCTGCTTTTTCAAGTCTTGGCATGTATGTTATTGATTGTTTGATGAAGCACTGGTAAGATTTGAATTATAGTTCCATTTGCATGTGTTTTCGCTGTCGTTGTAGTGTATATCCGGCTTTGGTGTTCGCCTCTGTGTAATCTGGTCGCTGTCTGCTCGTATCTCACAAGGGTTTATATCTCAGCGAGAGCTATAAGGTTAATGTGGACGTGGGTTTGTCGGCTTCCAACTTCGACTGGTCATGAGGCATGCTCTGCCCGTCCCTTTGCCAACTCAACTGGTAAGCTTTCGTTCTTTGCTAGATTTTATGTCTGCTATTTGTTTTGAAACTAATGGCCCGGCTCCTTTGTGAGCAAGGGTTCGTCTGGTTACGGAATTTATAGCTGCAGCTCGCCTATCAGGTAATGGCCCTTATTAAACTTCCTCAGCAGTTTCTTCTCGATTCTCTGTTATGGTTTTCGTTTGTTGTGGTTGGTGACTGACCCTTTCTTCATTTGCCCTTATCCAGGTGGAGTTGTTCGTTGGTCCAAACACTTGGACTCCCGGCCACCCTGAACAGTATACGGGTAGCTTCACCTTGTCGTTTTAACTGTGCTTGTTTGGGTTCTTGTATGGTCTGCTTGGTTTTCGTTGGCTCTGTTCCACTGTCTGTTGTTGGTTCCTTAGGTGAGAGGTTCTGTGATAACCTCAGGGGATGGGCTCGAACTCTTTATTGAGGGCTTTTGTTTGCAACCGTGTCAGTTCCCCATGTCTGCGAACTCGGTTGGTTTTGTACTTACTTTGAACAGAGAATGTAAATACTGATACAAACTTTTAATGACTATGTTCTATTCTGTGAATTTTATATGAAAATAATTTTGGAACCACTTGTATGGTTTTGTTTGCATACCTGTTAAATGTATATACACCTGGGCGCTATGACCGCGCGACCTGTGCTGGTCGTTGTGGCTCTTTGTTTGATTATTGGGCTTCTGTTCTGGTTCGGAGTCTGTGGTGAACCTGTTAACAATTGTTTTTCTTTATCATAAAAGAAAACAAAGGAATGCACAACATTGAATTTCTTTTCACAGTACTTGAGGACACTCGTGGAATTGTATGTGCACTAAAAGAATGAGTATATTTATTTCTTTTACTTATCTTCTTCACTAGCCAACCCCTATTGGGCTTATTTTTCCTCCTTTTGTATCATTGTCTTCGAACAGTTGGATAACTGTTGTTAGTTGTTTTGTTGTCAGTTACAATAGTTATTTCGTATTTGAAACTTATTCTTAACTGGCATGTTTTTCTTTGCTTGTATTTACAACAGTAATATAACTGTTCGGAAACAAATGACTCTGACTAATTACTACTGTTCCTAACTAGAGTTCATTACATTATGCTTGGAATTTTTAACAGAAAAGTAAAATAACAAAAACAATAAATAAAAATAAAAGTAAAGACAGACACACTGTCTGTCCAGTGAGTTGTGTTCTCTGTCCTTGTCAGAATCCATATCAACCTTCTTTCTGTCTTCATCCTATTAACCAGATGCTCCTGCATCAGTAAGTGATTGTAAAAGAGGATTTTGCGGGTCTTCCAAAGGAAGGGAATAATGGGCTAGGACTTGAGAGACAAAACTTATGATGACTTACATAAGTAATGATAAGGCTTGAAACTTTAAGATTAATCCCTATAATGATAAGGAGGATGGAATCTTAGTTCTTCTACGAAATATCTTGTTGGAGGAATGTCTTATTTGAGAGAGATATAATGCTTTTAGAAAGTTCAGTGTAAAAACTCAGATAATAATTTCCCATTATAACGATAACTTACTTAAGGATATGCTTCTAGTGAGATTTCTTGATTGTTTTATCAAACAAGTAGTAGTAATCATAATCAACATTTTTGAAAAGGACATGAAATCTGCAGAGAAGAGTTGTCACAACAAGCAATGTATTACAAAAAATAAATAAAGAAAAAAGAATATTAAGACAATGAAACATAATTAAAACAGGGTCAAAGAAAATATGTTTTTTGGAGTCTTTTCTATTATTTTATTTAAATTTTTATTTATCTACGTGAGGAAATGTGATGAGTTCTAATACTCAAAATGGATGATATTGTGCATAAAGGAATGCATCGTGAATTAAACGTGCAAAGTTCATAACTCATTGGATTGTAGTGAGGCAAGGGTGATTATCCTATCAATAAAACAAAGTGTGTGGCTACAATTGTTTGACAAAAAGCCAAAAATATTGTTGGTCATCATGCATGATGTGCCAACGAACAAGTGTGTGTAGGAAGTCACATACTATAATGGGTAAACAAGGGGATTTGTGTACAGAATACCCAAAATTAATATTGTTGTATCGTGAAGTCTTTAATAATTTCAAGTTCAAACCTTTCAAATTCAATTAGAGCAGTATCCATGGCATTTGCAGGATTGAAATTGGTTGATTCATTTTCTATTTTATCACAAAATATCTCATCATCCATTTCAAGAATGTGAGAGGTGTTCCCAAGACCAAAAGGGGAGAGTTCTTTTAGAAGTTGATTAGAAAACATCTCATCATTATTCATGTCATGACAGGTGTTTTTGTATTTAAGAATATTTTCTTCACAAGTAAAGAGTTCGTCATGGATGGGTTCATTGAAGGATTGAGCATCTTTAATATCATGGAAACACCCCTGGGAATCAAAATTTGACTCATGTTCATCATACGCATCATATATAACACTACAACTAGGATATAGGAGGTCAAAACTAGCCTTACGAACAAGGTATTTATCTTATAAGGGAGATTCATTAAATAATACATCTTTAATCATATCATGAAAGAATTCTCGATGACTAAGGCTGGATCTATCTTCATCAAAATTGTAAAAAATAACATGGTCATCATCATTAATATCCAAGTAATGAAAGGTGTTCTCAAGATTGGGAGTGGGAACCTCTTAATTTGAAGTTGAGGAAAAATATTGGTCATGTAGATCAAGAAAGGCAGCCTGGTCATCAAGATTTGACACTTTGAGATCAAAATCCTCACAAATAGCATTAACTTTAGGACAAAGGAGTTCGTATTTGCTAAAGTAGGAATTCATGTAACAGATGATGAATTTCTCCACTATTGGACTGCTCTTACATTACAAGTATTCAATGATTGTTTTGAAGAGAGTTCCACTGAGTATTGATTTAAAGTCTACTTCTCGTACTCAACATATATTCTTTAGGTGACATGACACATATGTAATCTTTATCAATCTAGTGGTAGGCTTAGTTGGGGCTTCAAGTATTCGTATAAGCCACCGACAGTTAATCCAATTCCATGCATATTCTCGAAGAATTTGGGAATTTGAGCACTGATTCAAGTGTTGTTCTTCAACTTTGACCAAGTCCACAGAAATTATACGACTCAAACAAATCTCAATATTGCCAGATCCAAATAGGAGCTAGTTGCCTATAGGAAGGCCTTGAATGCCCTACAAAACTAGACCAGTCCCTAGGAGACTACAATAATAGGATATTTTTTATCAGTGCCCTTCCCACACTCCACAATTTTAAGACCAATATGAAATGATGAACCTTTATTTGTTGATGAAGAAACCTTTACTCTGTCTTTTAAGCAACATGTGACCATGAGGCCCTACTGTAGGATGAAGAGATATCCTTCCTATTCTTCTCATGCTGTAAGAGGTTCATACTTGCTGAAATAGAAATTCATGTAACAGATGATGAATTTATCCACTGTTGGACTGCTCTTACATTACAAGTATTCAATGATTGTCTTGAAGAGAGTTCCACTGAGTATTGATTTAAAGTCTACTTCTCGTACTTAACAGAACTTCTTTAGGTGACATGACACATATGTAATCTTTATCAATCTAGTGGTAGGCTTGGCTGAGGCTTCAAGTATGCATATAATCCACCTACAATTAATCCAATTCCATGCATATTATGGAAGAACTTGGCAATTTGAGCACTGATTCAAGTGTTGTTCTTCAACTTTGACCAAGTCCACAGAAATTATACGATTCAAGCAAAGAGGAGCTAGTTTCCTATAGGAAGGCCTTGAATGCCCTACAAAACTAGAACAGTCCCTAGGAGACTACAATGATAGGATATTTTTTATCAGTTCTCTTCTGACACTCTACAATTCAATTTCTTACAAAACTCAGATCCTAGTCTAGTCTCAAATTTGGCTGTGTCTATCCATATTGATTCAGATATCATTTTTGGACTGGTTTTTTCTTATTCCATCATACAAAACCCCATAAATCACATGAATGCATATAAGGGTAAGGTAAAATTTGATCTGTTGTCAATATTATTTTTCCGAGGAGAATCTAGAAGTATACATTAAAAGAAACAAAAAAAGTGTGAGATGCAATTCTAAACTTTGTTAAAGCAGGTCGTGATAGTATGGTCACCCTTCCAACAATGGTTTCCAGATGTTTCATGATAACCACACTATCTTTCCACGCACATCTGGTTTTTTTGGAAGGGTTTGCTCTACATCTCGCAGGTCTAATGTTAACAATGCAGATCTGCAGTCTTCCCATTTTACAATTAGGATTTGAAGATGGGGAGTTATGAGGTTTGTGAGCAATATGATTCGACCCAGATCGTTCAAATTGAAATCTGAGCAACAAAAATAACAATTCGAGCATTTCTTAGTTGGCGAAATACCGATGAGTGTCACTGCAAATGGGTAAATTTTATTATAGTCCTCAGGAAATGGCAATCTTTTCTTAGATGAGTGAGAATTGGGAAGCTTATGGCTGGTAGGCTATGGCTATATGAAGCCTAACAAAGCAATACACCATACATCTTGTTTCATTTTATTCTATTTGGCACTACTACATATACAAGCAGTTATTTCGAGAGGAACCTAGTTGTGCCAGAGTCTAGTTGTCCTCTGCCACCAGCGCAAAGACTTCAATGTGAGCTTAACAAAAAACTATAATTGTCTTATTTCGTTTGATTTTCTTGAAATATCACTACCTCTATGGATATGACTATAAAAATCAGCCTCGGAGCAAGTTATGCTTTGTGTTAAAAGTTGCATAAAAAGTTCAACCCTTGCCCCCAATACACGGAATTGAACAAAGTTACCAAACATGTCTTAATGCAGCCAAAACTTCTCTAAGTTACCAAACTTGTCTTAATGAAGTTAGAATTGTATCTATGCAAATTTTTTTTTACTGAAGTTACTTTAGTTCTAGCTTTAGCCTTTCCCTAAACTTTGAAGTTCTTGAAAATTTTGAAGTAAGCCACAGTCAACTACCGTTCCAAAAGTATATTACAAGGTTGAGCCATATTCACCTACTGTTCACAGTGATATTAACTGTTATAACAAAGCCTTTCTGAATAATGCCAATTTTACTTTGTAATGTACTTTTCCTTGATTATAGTCCTTAGGAAATCGCGATCTTTGCTTAGATGAGTGAGAATTGGGAAAAATGGCGACCTTTTCTTACATGAGTGAGAATTGGAAAAAATGGCGATCTTTCCTTAGATGAGTGAGAATTGGGAAAAATGGAGATCTTTAATAATTTGGTTTAGCAGCGTGACTTGTGCAGGAAAAATGCAGAACCTGGTGTATCTATGTGAGATGTGAAAAATGAAGAATTCGCAGTATCTGTGCTCTGTCTAGTTGCAAGTTATGAAGGCGCACGATGAGGCCTCCATGCTTGGTCGAGGCCGCAATTTGAATTTCAGCACAGACTGCGGTGCGACGTGACCCTGAATTGTCTGGACGGGAGGATCTGCCAAACAAATACAGTCGGAGTTAATGCGGAAGGGTGGCGGAGGAATGTGGAGTTGGCGAAAGTGGTGGAAGGTGGCGGAGGGAATTCCCGATTACCAGAGACAGAAGTTTTTCCGGGTGGCACCAGAAACCGGGCCCTTCCTCCGCCTAGTTACACTACTCCCTTACCATGAGCCTCTCAAATTGTGGAAAGTGAACATTGTGAGCATGGAAAAACCAAAAATGGTTTCCATAGGTGATTACTGAGATTAACAAAGCTTGACACATGAAGTAAAATCGATTACCACCAACTTAGTAAAATCGATTGGCACCAACTTCCTTACTGAGCATTTCAAGTTTACGCAGGATGAGCATTTCGTTTCAGGTAACAAAGTCGAACCTAAAATATAGATAAGCATGTTACAAAATAGATAAGCAAGTTAGCAATTACTTTTCATGGAATTTTGTTTAGTTAATGTTAATTAAAATTCCAAAGAAAGATTTAAAATTTTGAATTTAAATTGTTTGATTTACATAATTAAAATGTTCGGAATATTTTAAACAAATTTTGAAAAAATAAAAAAATTCTAATCTTAATCCAAATAATACAATATTATGTAAACAAGACATTACAAGCCGAATATAATGTTATGCAAACCTATATATAATGTCGAGGATTATCTAAGGAATAATTAGTATCTCCTCTCACTTGGGTATTATAAACTTTAGAATATTGTCAGCTCTCGGGTATTGTAATCTTTAGAATATTGTTAAATCTGATTCTCATAATAAGTGAAGTTAAACGATTAATTGAGATACCTCAAGTTAATCAAATTTCTGATAAATTTCAAAATCTGCAATCATCATAAGGATTGCCTGTTATAACTGCCACTCTCCTCGCCTTCGGTAAATTGTTGTACTTTTAGTTATGTTCTTAAGTTATTCATTCTAAGGCGATAAACTCTGCCCACATAATAACAAATCATGTATCTTTCCTAAAAAGAGGAATAGTATGAGGGTGGTAATAACCCATAATGGTCTGGTGTCGTCCTTCACATGAAGTCTTGAGTGGCATGAAGTCTTGAGCAGAGAAGTGAATTACTTCTGATTAAGTCAATGATGTATAGCCTTGAGCAGATAAGTGAATTACTTCTGATTGAGTCAATCATGTATAGCCTGGTTGGCTGGGATGGTTTTATTAGAATCATGGATGTGGTGATTGGAGTTTTATTAGAATCATGGATATGGTCTAATAGTTAGAGTTAGGTAGTAAGGTTTGGTTTTTATGGACATGGTCGTATATATGTAAAACTGTTCTAAAGTTTCATTAGAATAATAGATGTGGTGATTGGTGTTTTATTAGAATCATGGATGCGGTCTAATACTTAGGTGAATCATGGATATGGTGATTATTAAGGGAATGATGGATATGGTGATTGGAGTTTTATTAAAATCATGGCTGTGGTCTAATAATTAGGTAGTAAAGTTTGGTTTTTATAGATCTCACAATTTGGTTTTTATAGATCTCACAATTTGGTTTTTAATGACATGGTCGTATATACGTAAAACTGCTCCAGACCAGATCTCTTTGGTTGAAGAAAAAATGTGTACGAGGCATGACGGTATTAAACTAATTAGCTTCACATATACGTCAATCGGAATCGATTGTAATGGGAATCGGTCGCAGATTCGGAGGTAAGAAGTAAGCTCGCAACAATTTCTCTGTATCATTGCACATTCATTTACACGGGCAGGACGGTATGGAAATGCTTTGCTTCACATATACGTCACTCCAGAATCGGTCATAGATTTGGAGGTGATAGGAGAATTATACGCCAGATGTGTCTCTCGACTACGCTGCACAATATTTCAGATTATAATATGCCCACGTTTCTTTACATACAATTTTTGAATTCTCAATCTAATTGAAGTCCCAATCATGCCACTATTACAACTCCTGCCTTCATTAATTTATGAAGGCCACCCACTGAATCCAAATTACAGTGGACATTTCGTTTTCGTTTCAGACAGGCCTAGATCAACTCGGCCTCAAAGGTACACTATTTATTCACGCAGGTTTGATTTCGTTATCAGGCTTAAAGGTAGGGAAAGGTCTGCGCGGGAGAGCACATGGAAGGTGCAGAGGAATACATAAATAAAATTCAGCATACTAAAAATATAAATTCATTTTTAACCTCCATGGATAATTTTATATATATAAAATAAAAGTAACATATCCTTTGCACGGAACGTTGACATAAGCTTAATGTACGGATATGGCTTTTACCATTTTCTCCTTCGTATAATTACTATAAATTTATATTAAAATTGCAGAAAATATTAAATAATGATTTTATTATTTAAAATTTAATATTTCTATTTTTTTTTTTAACTATATAAACAGGAATTTGAAATTGAAAAATATAAAATAAAATGAAATTATTTATATATTAAAATTGTATATTTTCAATTTAATGTAGATAAAGATTAAGTTTTTTTTGGGGCTTGGAGTATGTCTTAAATATACTTTTTTGGTTAAGAGTTTCTTTCTTTTTAAAATAAGGAAACAAGTTAACGACTTAAGATTGATAGACACATCTAGCAAGAGTGAAAGCTTGGCCCTTTATCCACCATGACTTGGTAATTATAAATGGAGTAGTTTTCCTTTAATAATAAGTATGAGTCAATTTATATTAACCAATAACAACTAATAATAATTGTCCCACAATTAATTTAACAATAATAAATAAATACAAATAAAAAATGAAAATCAATTTTATTATGAAGCTTTAATGAAAATTATGGAGCTCTAATATAGATCACACAAGCAAATTTCCTAAATTATATAGGTCACTGAATTCAACGATCACGACGTCTATATTTCAAAACTCAATATCGACAATTTTGTGCTCTAAAATGTTTGTTGTCAATTAAATTTAAATGTTCAAGGCATTATTTATTACCTTTGCTTAGATATAAGTTTAGCAATTGATTTGCATGTTGATTAGTATTAGTTTTGCATTTACTATGACAAGTTATAACATTTATTTTTAAATAATTAAAATAATTTTATTTTAATTAAAAATAATAATTTATTAGTATTTTATTGGTTAAAAATTTGTATATTTTATTTCAAAGTTCTTCACATATGTATCATGTTGTTCATGAAATTCGCTCACCCTCAAAACTCGTCAGTTTTCACTAGGATTACCCATTTTTATAGGAACTTGTAATTTAATTAAACAAATTGATAAAAGTTAATACATATATAAGTAAGTGTTATTAACTTAACCATTATAAATGCCTAGAGTTTTAAACCTAATTATAAGTCATTATTTCATTAATATAACTAAATGTCTATTTCTTTCGCCTCAATCGTGAGGCTAAGGGATTTAATCAATGCTCCAAAGTCATCTCGTACCAATTACAAAGACTACTCAAGCTACTTAATGCAAATGCATCTCCATGTTGCCTGGAGATAAGGATATTAATATTCACATCACCAAGAATTTGGTTTCTAGGTACAAAGAATATGCAAGCTTTTGAATGCAAATACATCTGCATGTTTCTTGGTGAGCTGATAGTATCATTTAAATTTTGTGAAGGAATTCCATAGGGTTTGGTATTTCTGAATAGTGTAGTCTAATTTTTAAGATGGTAGTCTAATAATTACATCTATTTGTTTCTCACAATTTTAATTGAAATCTTATGACATTTCTTGAAATCTTAAATTTCAGTGATCTAATTTGCATACTCAATATTTTTACAAGGTGCTCCTTTTTTTGAACATAGGTCACATATGGGATATTGTATTTCACATGAAATGATGAAATAGACGAAAACCATGTCTTCTATTATCTTTTCCTGTCTCTGATCTAGGGTAGGAATTTTAAATCTGAACTACTGATCAAATTTGATTGTTTCTACAACTCTAACATCTGTTTTGATCATTTTAACAAAGACTGTTTAGGAAAAGAGATACTTTTAGCTATATTTAACAAAAAAAATCCCATCAAATTCCATCCTTGCTCTAATTTATTACTCTGTCTGCTTCTATACATCGACAATTGAATGCATGTGCTTTCTCCTTGTACCAAATTTATTTTTTGTGCATTTCGAAAGTATAATGCATGTGCTTATGGTTGTAACAATTTTATTTTCTAGATCATGAAGTCAAAGTATTGTGTAAGAAAAAACATGAAATTTCTTGTAGATCTTAGACTTTTTTGATCCATAATAATAATGCAATGTCTTTCAGATTAATCACATCATTAATATTTGGTAAACATTTCGAACAGAAACTTAATAAAGTGATTAATATGATAATTTTTATCAATTCAAAATGATTCATATAATAATTAGTTTTTTTTTTATCATCAAACTCACATGCTTCTCAAGTACTATCCTCCTTCTCAAGTACTATCCCTTCCTTAAGGACGAAGGTACTCTCTCTTCATTACCGAGGAAGGTTTTGCATACAACCGACCCAATAGAAACTTGTTTTCATCCTATATCTTTTGCAGAGTATGTTAGGATTTGTAACTTAATCCAAATTGAGCCATTGCATGGTATTTTTTCACTTGAGTTTTCCACACACTCCCACATTATGTCAACCCTGCAAGACTTCTCTTTCTACCATAATGGAAGAGTTGAAGACCTACAATGTATTACAAACCCAACAACTTCAATTGGAGTAATCCTCTTTGGAGTTAAGAGTACTTCATGTTAGACTATTATTCCTTAGCTTTTACAATGCATTAAGGCTTCTGACTAGCTAGAATAGAATCAACATGCCCATATGTAGAGTATGTCAGTTCGAGCTTATCCATAGGATTTGATATTTTACTTAAAAAACAACTTACTCAAATTCCAGTACTTTGGCATCCTCAATTGTATACACAATAGTGTGTTTATAATTTTATTTAAGTTAAATAAACTGTACTAGTCAACTCCTCAAATCTCTTTCTCACAATAAGATAATCAACCAAATTGCTCTGAATGTTCAAAATAAAGAAAAACATTTTGATTTTATTTACATTGTAGAAACATTAAATGGAAAATATAAAATAAAACTGATATATAAATTTCCAAACAAATATTGACAACATTATAAGAAATCAATAGTGGTTAAGAAAGAAGAGAAAAAATCAATCTTAAACTAATAGTGAGTGAGCTAGTCAGGATGTTAGGCCAAGATCTTGAAATCTTGTAGTGCATAAGCTATGAAAAACAATGAATAAATTTAACAAAATACGAGAAGTTTATAAATATGCAAATTATGTAAAAAAAAAATTGATTTTATTACGAAAATATCCAATTCTTAACAGTAGGTCTCTGTGAAGACCATTGACCAGTACTACGACTCAAGCTATTGCAATGTGCAAAATCATATACAACAATCAAGGAAATCCAATGAAAATGGAAACTTATTGGTCCTTCAAGAATTTGGGGCGAATGGGTAGCTTGCTTTAGGCATAAAATTCACTCTTACCACTGATAAAAATCGAAATGAGACTTAAAAAAAAAACAAATAAATTATAAAGAACACAAGATACCTTTAGAAATTCTTGAATAATAAAAGGAAATCACCTTAACTTGTCTCTCCTGTAGAGATAAGACTCTCTTCACAACTTTCTCCCCCATATCTTCATAGATGTCTCCTCTTTTTAAAGAGTTCTCAAGTGGTTTTGCTGTTTCCAAACAAAACAGATCATATGAGTTGCATTCCTAATCAATGTCATTAGGGTTAAGAGGTGGACTTTTAAATGCTAGTTTAGGATATTTGTTTTTAAATTAAGAGTTAGACAGTAATAGGAGAGACCCTCATCTTCATTTGAATAGGCCTATTTATCTCTTTTTAAAACATAAATAAAATTGAAATCATCAACTTCAAAAATATCATAAATGATTATCATTATAAAACATAACCACATTGTGCCACAATCATAAATCATATGCAGTCAACCAACAAAACTGATAAAAACAGCTTGATTCACACAACCACAGAAATATAATTATATTATGCACAAATGGTGTATGTGCAAATACACTTACACACAGATTACATTGAGATCACTCTATTAAATAGAGTTTTTGAGATCCAACTTATTCCTAATTTAGAGAGAGAGGTTGAGAGAATTTCTCAACCATCACAAACCAACTACTTAAATATGGAATGTGATCATTAACTCCAACATCCCCCCTTAATGATTACATTACATAAAAAATAACAAAATAATCAAGCTTGTCAGTAGATGCTCCATCAAGTTGCCTCGTAACCCTCGGAAAGGTGTAGTTGGCAAGTTGGATTCCCGAGTTCCTTTCTCATCTCCTGAATCAAGGATCTCCCGAAGTCAATTACTGGACAACATCCCAATCTGTCGCATAACCTCATTAGGAAACCACTTCCACGTCTACCACTAATGAGGGATCCTTCCCTAGATCCGCAATTGCCATACTATCTGGACAACAATCCATATTGAGCCTTAACGCTACTTGATTTTTAAGTACTGGCATCAGACACATAGTTGAACTGCTAGTTATTTACTGAGGCAAAGACCCTATAGTGGTGTCGTTATTAATGTGGAACAAAGTATGCCTTTGACACTACAGACGAATGATTAAAAGAACCAATAGAGAGATATCAAACAAAGTAAGACTATTTTAAATCATATATTCCTGTCACCATCTGATCGTTCCTAAGAAAAAACCAACAGAGAGAAATCTAACAAATATGAGACTATTTTAAATTATGATCGTTACGCTGCCAGGGCTGAAGGATAGACACGTTAGGGAAGCAGTTTGCAGAAAGTGAGCAGATCTCCGACATCGTATTTATTTGTTGTTGCGCTTCTGTCCAATCCGATGATTGGAACAATCCATGCGGCTGAACCTGCACATACTGGAAGTTCGGCGGCTCCTGGGGGATGTCGACAGATGTGCCAGCCATGACAAAGATGAAAGCTACCAGGCTCCCCACTACGCTTCAATGATAAAAATGGCGAGAAAAATCATGTTGAGGAAAAAAATGATTTTACAGGCTTGAAAAAAATGTGCGTTCCTCACCTCTTTCGATCAGATTCAATTATAACTTTTGGAATCGACTGTCTCTCTGCGTGAATGTCAGGCACGGCTCTTTGTCTCTCACATTTGGACTGGCCCGTTTGATCATATCTCTCTGAAACGTAGATTCTTACAGACAATTTCTATAGGGCCGTGGCATCGTCCATCTCCAGTCTGCAGCTGCGCGGTATTGATCAGTGGGCGAATACGTTGAGAAGAGAATGGTGCTTGAGCGAAGCCAACTGATCCGTCATAAAACCTCCTGTGCTTCTTTTCAGGATGCGTTTTAGGCCTTCCAAGCCCTCCTCCGTAACCTTCAAATCCTTTCAAAAGGGATTTACTTCCACTTCACGACTCCATCCGTAACTGCTTCCAATGATAAAAATGGCTACATTGAACACCGAAAGGAATACCAGTTGTCCTAGGGTGACCGCCGTTACAATAAAATTCAGGCCTTGGCCCAGTTCAAAGAGAATGGTGCTGCGCCCACAGCAATGAGGACAAACCGGCGTCCAGAATTCTCAGATTGCAACAGCCTGGTTAACATGCTAATACACCACCTCACAACACAGGTTCAGAACTTAACAACTCTAATACCATGATAAAAACAACTTGATTCACACAACCACATAAATATAATTATATTATGCACAAATGGTGTATGTGCAAATATACTCACACATAGATTACATTGAGATCACTCTATTAAATAGAGTTTTTGAGATCCAACTTATTCCTAATTTAGAGAGAGAGGTTGAGAGAATTTCTCAACCATCACAAACCAACTCCTTAAATTTGGAATGTGAGCATTAACTCCAACAAAAACATACACATATCATAAATATAACCTTGTATCTTCAATCGTCTCGTTTCTCCATTTATCATTCATATACATATTAGAACCACAAAAAAATAAGTTATATATATATATATAGATATATATGCGCATAACATTGTTTCTCCTATACTAAACTATAATCAAAATATAATAATAGGATCCAACAGATAAACCTATGAATAAACAATAACAAAAACTTGGCCTCTAGCAAAAGGAGTGTGCTATAAAAACCTAAATTGGTTCAACTTTCTGTGAGAAGGAGCTAACTATGCTTGTTTGCTCCTTTTCTCCTACCTTTGTTTCAATAAGGAAACTCATTACTATAGACTTAAATTTTTTTCATTGCAGACAGGAAGCAAATAACATGATATCATTCTTAACTTGTGAACGAAAACGCTATTTTTTTTAAGAAGAAGAGAGGAAACAAAAAATTAAGGAAGGGAAAAAGAATGCGATTATGTAT
This sequence comes from Pinus taeda, assembly GCA_000404065.3. NCBI lineage: Eukaryota > Viridiplantae > Streptophyta > Pinopsida > Pinales > Pinaceae > Pinus > Pinus taeda. The sequence goes on from APFE031125205.1 coordinate 94,542, forward strand.
GCATATAATCAACCTAGGTGGGGGACGAAAATCGAAATAGAATAACACGATACCCGTATTCACAAAAGGGATCGCCCACAAAGCATGAACATATTCGGTAATGTTCACAAGATGATAATAGGTAATAAAAAATAATAACGAAGAATATGGATAAGTGAGTGAGGGAGATGAATATATTCATCATATTTTATGATGGAGACGCACTGGGCTAGGGTTAAATAAAAATATTGCAAGAGAAGGAGATAATACATGATTTTTTTTTATAACAGATAGTCCAGGTGGTGAGAAGACAACCCTAGGTGCCCAAACGAAAACAAATTCTAATGATAAGGTTCTAGTAGTAGGATATTGTTATGAAAATACATTTGACAGTAAAGTTGGTTGCAACATGAGCAAGATTTCCTGTGCATGAACTTCGCATGGGTCTCTCTCCTGAATCCGTAGGGCCTCGAAATCTCGGCATGGTAAGCATATTTTCAAGCATATTAGTTTTTGATTGAAAGCTATCGAAAATTGTATTATTTCATTGTGAATGTAAATAAGGATGAAGTTTTAAATGGAATTAAGATAACCTAATAACCATTGAGAGCGCAACAAGCTTGACAAACAAATTATTATATAAGAGATAATAAAAACCCATAAAAAACAATTAACACTATAATTAATCAACTGGGGATGACTAATTAGTGGCTGCAGTATATATAAATGAGCCCTTTTCATTGACATTAGACCACGTAAGCCCAAGGCCCCACAAACTTAAGGGATTCTGGTCATAACTCATATGGAAATATTGCCAAAAATTAAACGATATTTGTGACTGGAACCGAACTCAACATCACATGTTTTGAGGGTAAATTAAATTGCCAACCAAGAGGAAAAAAACACATATATTTGCATGCAAAAAATACAAATAGGAGTAGGGTAAAACGAGAAAAATTCAAGTGTAATCCAGAAATGAAACAAGCGACTAATGATTTGTACATACCTGGTTAGTAGAGGGGCCAGAACAAGAAATCGAATTTTCATATGCTTTCTGTAGGCCATACTACGAAGCCCTAGAGACATCAAACCGTTATCGACCCCTAGAATTCACTTACAGAGATGGGATAATTACCAAATGGTCAAATTATCAACATACTACGGTTTTGGGAGTTGCCATGAATCGAAATGGTCAGCTCAAGGTGGTGGAGTAAATGGAGGCGAATAGGACGGACAGGCTCATTAACTGAGTTGTATTTCCAACGTTATATACATGCATGCCGACGGTATATGCTCGAGAGAGGAGGTGTTGATGTGGAGGACTATCATGCAACAACCTAATAATAGACAAGATTAAGGTCAGGTCGAAGGTGAACTAGCCAATCAAACCCTCAAAATAATGCAAAATCAACCATCAACCAAACACAACAATCTGTCGGGCATAAGCTTGAAATTCATGCCATATTAAATGTAAACCATGTCACATTAATCAAGTCATAGCACATAATTTCCAAAACAAAGATAAATATATTTTATAGTAGTGGGGATCCAGCTAATAAAAACAAAATTACACTTAAAATTATGAAATAAATACCGACAATGCCTGGTAAAATAATGCCAACGCTGTTAATTTCTTATGTCCATTTCCATATAAAAATACTTTACCAAATCAAAATTCATAGCCAAATAATGTTACCATAGCATAACTTTCCATGAAATCAAAGCGAAAATTCATAGAGTATGTTACATGTCGAGGATATTAAACCATGTCCGAAGGTTGTAACACTATTTCAATCTTGACATATATAATATCACACATAATCACATACCTTAACATTTAAACTTTGTGAAAATATCGAAACTCAAGGACTTTGGGATCACATTATTAAGCACTAAAGTTATACATTATGTAAATATGATCCGACCAAAATAATAAAGACCTTACCATGGAAAATGTGTATATGTTTTAACCATTTGTGGACATCAAATGCGAGTGCAAAGATATGGGTAGTACACAACAAACAATACAAGTCATATAGAAGTGACCCCTTTGACAACAAGTCATACACATCAACACTTTGCATTTGAACCCTTTTTTCAATTTTGGTAGCATATAATATATGTATATATTTTGAACCTATGATTGTTTCATCCAAATAGTTGAATAAGAAAAATTGACTGAGGATTATCCAATGAATCATTCATGCTTTCGAAAAAAAATAAATTTAGAAGCAATGCCCTTGTGACAAAATTTTCTTATAAGAGGGGTGTCAGTAGTTAAGTCTTTAATTTTCAATTAGATATATTACAAAATGATATTAAGGAGAGCTCAACTTTTAATATGTAATGGTTTGTCGGTGTAATTAGTGTTGACCATCGTCAAAATTGGAAACTTCACATGGAGACTCATAAAGCAGGTCACGACTCAAAGTATTTGGTTATATAGAAGGTAAGTGATTGTAAAAGAGAATTTTGCGGGCCTTCCAAAGGAATGGAATAATGGGTTGGGACTTGAGAGACAAAACTTATGATGACTTACATAAGTAATGATAAGGTTTGAAACTTTAAGATTAATCCCTATAATGATAAGGAGGACAGAATCTTAGTTCTTCTGTGAAATATCTTGTTGGAGGGATGTCTTATTTCAGAGAGATATAATTCTTTTAGAAAGTTCAGTGTAAAAACTCAGATAATAATTTCCCATTATAATGATAACTTACTTAAGGATATGCTTCTGGTGAGATTTCTTGATTGTTTTATCAAACAAGTAGTAGTAATCATAATCAACCTTTTTGAAAATGACATGAAATCTGCAGAGAAGAGTTGTCACAACAAGCAGAGTATTACGTAAAATAAATAAAGAAAAAAGAATATTAAGACAATGAAACATAATTAAAACAGGGTCAAAGAAAATATGTTTTTTTGAAGTCTTTTCTATTATTTTATTTATGTACATGAGGAAATGTGATGAGTTCTAATACTCAAAATGGATGATATTGTGCATAAAGGAATGCATCGTGAGTCAAACGTGCAAAGTTCATAACTCATTGGATTGTAGTGAGGCAAGGGTGATTATCCTGTCAATAAAAAAAAGTGTGTCGCTAAAATTGTTTAACGAAAAGCCAAAAATATTGTTGGTCATCATGCATGATGTGCCAAAGAACAAGTGTGTGTAGGAAGTCACATACTATAATGGGTAAACAAGGGGATTTGTGTATAGAATACCCAAAATTAATATTGTTGTATCGTGAAGTCTTTAATAATTTCAGGTTCAAACCTTTCAATTCAATTAGAGCAGTATCCATGGCATTTGCAGGATTGAAATTGGTTGATTCATTTTCTATTTATCACAAAATATCTCATCATCCATTTCAAGAATGTGAGAGTTGTTCCCAAGACCAAAAGGGGAGAGTTCTTTTAGAAGTTGATTAGAAGACATCTCATCATTATTCATGTCATGACAGGGGTTTTTGTATTTAAGATATTTTCTTCACAAGTAAAGAGTTCATCATGGATGGGTTCATTGAAGGATTGAGCATCTTTAATATCATGGAAACACCCTTGGGAATCAAAATTTGACTCATGTTCATCGTACGCATCATATATAACACTACAACTAGGATATAGGAGGTCAAAACTAGCCTTACGAACAAGGTATTTATCTTATAAGGGAGATTCATTAAATAATACATCTTTAATCATATCATGAAAGAATTCTCGATGACTAAGGTTAGATCTATCTTCATCAAAATTGTAAAAAATAACATGGTCATCATCATTAATATCCAAGGAATGAAAGGTGTTCTCAAGATTGGGAGTGGGAACCTCTTAATTTGAAGTTGAGGAAAAATATTGGTCTTGTAGATCAAGAAAGGCATCCTGGTCATCAAGATTTGACACTTTGAGATCAAAGTCCTCACAAATAGCATTAACTTTA
>APFE031125226.1:0-10398 GCA_000404065.3 Pinus taeda
ACAATCTTGCTTCCTTGACAAATTCTGTTGGGGTGCAAAATAAATCACTACAACGTTGTCAGTCTTGATAGCGAATGACTCCCAATCAAATAGTGTCACCATATGAGTAAACAGTGGATGACCACAGTCATATCCTTCTCATGAACCGAATGCCATTGCTCTCTATCATACAAATTTCAACTCTCATATGCCATCATATCCTTCTCATGAATCGAATACCATCACTTTCTATCATGCAACTTTCAACTCTCATATGCAATCAGATGGCCATCCTACATGAGCGCTCCCCTAATCGCAAAATTTGAAGCATCCATGTGCACCTCAAACAATCTCTCAAAATTAGGTAGCTTCAATATCAGTGTTATAACCATCCTCCTCTTCAACTCATCAAATGTTGCACAACATCTCTCTATCCAATTCCATCGCGTATCCTTCTTCAAAAGGTCTGTCAATGGTGCAGTCACCTTGGAATAACCCTGTACAAACTTATTTTGTTAGTTTGTCATCCCTAAGAAGACTCTCATATCATGGACATTCTTCAGTTCAGGCCAATCCTCAATCATCTGCACCCTGCTCAGCTCCATTAGTATGTGACGTTAACCCACTTTATGTTCAAGGAACGAAATCTCAGTTTGAGAAAACGTACAGTTTGACTTCTTCAAGAAAAATAGATTCTTCCTTAGTGCCTCAAATACCAAAGCCAATTGCTTCTTATGATCCTCCATGTTATCACTGAACACCATGATGTCATCTAAGGATACCACTACGAACGAATCCAAATATGGACGTAAGACACCATTCATCAAAGTGAAAAAAGTAGCAGGAGCATTGCATACCCCGAATGGCATGACAAGGAACTAAAAACTTGCATATCTTATCACTATCGTGGTCTTCTTCTCATCACCTTCTGCTATCCACACCTAAGAATACCCATGCCTCAAATCAAACTTTGAAAATGCTCAAGCTTTGAACGCAAGATTATTAAATCAATTTGCAACAAGTGGTGAAGGATACGTGTTTTTTATCGTTTTCTTATTCAGTGCATGATAATCACAGCACATCCGTAACTCATTTGTGTCTTTCTTCTTCTGAAACAACACTGGAGCACCATATCGGGACTTTGAAGGTTGTATGAAGCCTGCATCAACCAATTCCTTTAATTGGCACTTCAAATCCTCCAATTATGGTCGTGACAAATGATAAGGAGCTTTTGCTAGTGGTTGCTTCCCCGACTCTAGATCAATGTTATGGTCCACTGCACGTCTCGATGGTAGTACTTTCGACAAGTTGTGTTCAAAATTGCAACAAGAAATGTTGAAAATGGCATCAAGAAAATCCTAAATTTAATTTTTTCCTTGAATTAAATTAGGAATATAATTGTAATCCCACATCACATGACAACTTGTATTAGTTAACTAAGTTAATTTGACTTAGTTGCCTCAATTAATTTGAGTTGAGAGTCAAACTTGTGTCATGTAGAGTATCTCCTACATTATAGGAGCTCTGATTGAGTTTATTTTGAGTTATAATTAATTAATTTAGTTTAGCTAAGTTAAAGTCAGTTAAAATAGTTCCAACTGTTGGAGGAACTAGCAAAAGGTTTAGGAGTGGGGTGTTGCCTACAGTGATCAACCAGTTAACTGATGATTCACTCATAAATAACTCATGCATGTCATATATGAGAGTTACCCACTTGAGATTGGAGTTTAGGGACAATGTATTATTAGTTATATAATCATCTGAATTGTACAGGTGGTGCATGCAGTCAGAGGAAGGCTTATGATGGATTACACAATTCCAATTGAGGAATTTCCCTAATTAATAGGGGGCTAATTCCTAAGTAAACAACACAAGGAAATAGGGACTTGGGCAAGCAATAAATTGGCTAAGTAATGGCGTAGGATTATCTAGGAACCTATGAGACAAATAGAGATAGTGCAGAGGTTGTTCGGACTTGAGAAAAGCATTGTAATCTTCTCATATTTTCTAACTAATGCAATATACAGATAGAAGGGGTTTTTAGTTGTGGCTTTCCCCAAAAAAACATTGTGTAATTTGTTGATTGAATTACTTCTCTTGTATGCTTCATGATTTTACGATTATTTAATTGTTTCCACTGATGAGTAGAGTAGATTCAAGTCTATTGTTTTAGTAAATTACAATTAGCAGTTTGAATCTACAAGGAATTTTTGCATGGTATCAGAGCATAATTCACTCTAAAAGAGGAGAATATGAGTTTTTTTTGTAGGTGAAATCGAATTTGCAGTATCATTCTTCATATTCAGTAAGATGTCATTCTACAGATTGAAACTCGAATATGCCCTTGAGGGTAGTACAAACTATATTGCTTGGAAGGACATAATGGAGGTAGTGTTGGAAGATAATGGGCTTATGGAATTCATAGACAAAGATATTCCTAAGCCTCCAGCAACTGATGCTCAAGATCTGGCAGAGTGGGGAAAATGTGTTGCAAAGGAAAGAAATAATATCCTAGAAGGAGTTTGAGATAATATTATCTCGAACCTCCACGGTAAGGAGGCTCCGTATGTAATGTGGAAGGCAATGATAAACCTATTTCAAAACAACAGTGACCACAAGAAATTGGCACTAAAGGACAAGCTCAAAAAAATCAAGATGGAGAAGGGAAACACAATACCAAAGTACTTGACCAAGTTCACCCAATGTCAGGATGAGATTGGAAGTGTTGGTGTTACAATTACTAAAGATGATCTAGTTAGCCTAGCACTTCTAGGCCTTCCCAAGAGATGACACAACTACCAGGATTTGGTAAATGGGATGGAAAATCTACTAGAGTGGGAGCGTTTGTGGTCCGACTTGGTGCAAGAAGAGATAGGGCAGAACACCAAATATGGGACCTCATCCAAAGAAGTGGAAGAGGATATTGCATTAGTCAAAAAAGAAAAGAAAGAAAAGGGAAAGAAGTCCCAAGGTGAGGAAGGAAAGAAGAAATACTTGTCCAACATCAAGTGGTTTCACTATCACGAGTTCAGGCACTATGCCACGAAATGTCCACAGAAGAAAGAAAGCAAGAAAGAGTCTGCAGTAGTAGTAGTAGGTGAAGCTCTAGCTTCATAATTCGAACTTGATTTTACTATCATGCATGCATGGAAATCACTGTAATTGGAAGCATGTGGTATATGGACAACAATGCCTCATTCCATATGACGGGGAATAGGTATATCTTCAATTACGGGGAATAGGTATATCTTCAATTACTTGGAGGATTTGAAGAATAGGTGCCAATTAAAGGAATTGGTGCTCCAGTGTTGTTTCAGAAGAAGAAAGACACAAATGAGTTACGGGATGTGCTGTGATTATCATGCACTGAATAAGCAGACGATAAAAAACACGTATCCTTCACCACTTATTGCAGATTGATTTAATAATCTTGCGTTCAAAGCTTGAGCATTTTCAAAGTTTGATTTGAGGCATGGGTATTATTAGGTGTGGATAGCAGAAGGCGATGAGAAGAAGACCACGATAGTGATAAGATATGCAAGTTTTTAGTTCCTTGTCATGCCATTCGGGGTATGCAATGCTCCTGCTACTTTTTTCACTTTGATGAATGGTGTCTTACGTCCATATTTGGATTCGTTCGTAGTGGTATACTTGGATGACATCATGGTGTTCAGTGATAACATGGAGGATCATAAGAAGCACTTGGCTTTGGTATTTGAGGCACTAAGGAAGAATCTATTTTTCTTGAAGAAGTCAAACTGTACGTTTTCTCAGACTGAGATTCCGTTCCTTGAACATAAAGTGGGTTAACGTCACATACTAATGGAGCTGAGCAGGGTGCAGATGATTGAGGATTGGCCTGAACTGAAGAATGTCCATGATATGAGAGTCTTCTTAGGGATGACAAACTAACAAAATAAGTTTGTACAGGGTTATTCCAAGGTGACTACACCATTGACAGACCTTTTGAAGAAGGATACGCGATGGAATTGGACAGAGAGATGTCGTGCAACATTTGATGAGTTGAAGAGGAGGATGGTTATAACATTGATATTGAAGCTACCTAATTTTGAGAGATCGTTTGAGGTGCACATGGATGCTTCAAATTTTGCGATTAGGGGAGTGCTCATGTAGGATGGCCCTCTGATTGCATATGAGAGTTGAAAGTTGCATGATAGAAAGCGATGGTATTCGATTCATGAGAAGGATATGATGGCATATGAGACTTGAAATTTGTATGATAGAGAGCAATGGAATTCGGTTCATGAGAAGGATATGACTGTGGTCATCCACTGTTTACTCATATGGTGACACTATTTGATTGGGAGTCATTCGCTATCAAGACTGACAATGTTGTAGTGATTTATTTTTCACCCCAACAGAATTTGTCAAGGAAGCAAGATCGTCAGTGGGACTTCTTGGAAAAATGCAACATGATTATTGAGTATGGGCTAGGTAGACTTAATGCAGTTACATATGCCCTCAGTTGGAAGGGACAATTAGCCACGCTTGAGGAGGTGGAAGATTGTATCGAACGAAGTAGGAGTCGAGTTCATATGATCGATGAGATGTAGAATAGGCTACATGTCGGTGTGGAGAAAAATATTCAGGTGAAGAGCATTCTGAAGCAGGTGAAGGAGGGGAAAACTATGAAGTTTTTCTTATGAGATGGACACTTGTTCTATGGGAACTGACTCTACATTCCAAAGTCATCTGGACTTAGGAGGCACCTCTTGAAGGAGTGCCATGATTCTCCATGGGTTGGCCACCCAGGGAAGCGTCATTCTTCGACATTGTTGGAGAGAGGGTACCTTTGGGAGAAGATGAGGGAAGATGTGGAGGAGTATGTACATACACGCATCATTTGTCAGCAGGACAAATCAAATAACTAGAGACAGGGAGGATTTTTGCAACCTTTTCCGATTCTGGAGAGATCTTGGATGAGTGTTTCGATGAGGAATTCATCCCTCAGTTATGAAGGTCTAGGGGTATAATGGGATTATGGTCATTGTGGATCATTTTTCCAAGTGTTTTGTCTTCATTACGATGAATATACCTTGTGGAGTCGATAAGACTGCGAGGTTATTCTTCAAGAATAGTAAAAAGTATTGGGGATTCCCTTTGAGTATCGTTTATGATCGAGATCTATGTTTTACAAGCATATTTTGGACCAATTTGTTTAGGTTGGTTGAAACATAGTTGTTGCAAAGTTCGAATTACCATTTGCAGATAGATGGGCATACTAAACGAATCAACACACTACTGGAGTACTTGAGACATTATATGAGCATTGATCAGAAGAATTGGCTTGAACTCTTGGATGTGTCTCATTTTATCTACAACTTGCAGAAGAGTTCCGCAACTGGGTATAGTCCATTTGAGTTGATTAATGGACAGAAGATACCAATTGCTCCACACAACGTGTGACCAAGAGGATTTTTGAGGAGTCCATATGCGAAGATATTTTTGACAACATGGGAGGAGTCTTTAGAATTAGCACAGGTGCACCTACACGATGCACCAAGGAGAATGAATAAATGGGCAGATAAGGATAGAAGGGATGCACACTTTGATGTTAGGGACATGGTTTTCCTGAGGATCATTGGAGATTAGTTTCAACCATCGAAAGGGATTGCGAGATCTTTGAGGAGGAAGTATGAAGGACCATTCAAGGTGAAGAAGTGATTTGGGGAAGTTTCTTATGAGTTGTAACTATCGAACCACATACGTTCAAAACATCCTATGTTCCATATGAGTCAGCTCAAGAGATGTAGACTTGATGCACATCATCCTGAGAGGACAACACCACCAAGGGGACCAACAATGATTGTGGACATAACAAACTTAGTTCTGGACAAGATCTTAGATCTTAGAACTACAGGAGTTGGGAGTGCCGCGAGGAGGGAGTTCTTCATTCGGTGGAAGGACACACCAGAGAAGAGTGGTTGGGAAATGGTGGATTCATTGTGGAGATGGAAGAAGGAGATTGTAGAGTTTAATGATGAGTTGGCACGATCGATTGGATTATCGAGGATGATAATGACTCGTGGTGGGGGAGGATGTCAAGACCTCGAGTCGACATCGCCACCATTGGGTGAGTCCAGGCGCCCAACCAAGACAACCTAAAACTTAAGCAAGCACGGGTGAGGGCATGCCGATGATGTGCGAAAGGCGTGTGAATGTACTGGCAGGCGCATTAGGTACCTACCTAAATCGTGTTCGGTTAAAGGCTTGCGGATGGAGAGCATGCCTGATAAACATTTGATTAAAGGCTTGCAAATGGAGAGCGTCCCTGATGGATGTTCAGTTAAAGGTGAAATGCAAGGCGAAGACATGTTATAAGCAAGACATGAGTTCGGTTAAACGCGACGGGGGAGCACACGACTGCGGGTTCACACCCAGGCATGGCGCCCACACCAGAGTGTGGGTTGACCGAACGAGTGTGATGACACACCAATGAGTTGTAGTAGCCATGTTGAAGTGCGAGTGATTGGAGGTGTTGCGACAGGCCAACCCATACGTATGGTGGATGGGCAGAAGTGCAACGGGTTTACTCATGTGTGTGGCAGAAGGGGCGTGTTACAACCGGTGGGTGGGTCAATTTAGAGGGGCCAACGCCCCAAGCGACACAACCCTTCGTAATACCACTCAGCAGGAGTCATATAAGTATGGCATACGCATTGGTGGAGGAGATCATCGAACAATTGTAGAGCATACCCTTCGACAAATCGTAGTGCGAATAGCCGAAAGGTGTATTGTTGCAAGTCATGGGTAGAAACTTGAACGAAGTGTGAACTGAGTCAGGTGACTCGGGCATGCGCTTGCCTTGCGGGCAGAGTCACGACAGTGCAGTGACAACATGCAAAAGTCACGGTAGTGTGCAGCAGGTCACGACAACGCGCAGTAGTGGTCACGACAGTGTGTAGAGGTCGCGACAAGGTGTACAGGGCACGACGGTGTGCAGGGATTCATGTAGTTTATCACGGTTGTGCATAAAATCAGGTAGAAAGCTATGCCCCTTCAGGGGCAGCCTTCCCTTGTAAAATATTGTAAAAAATCTTAAAATGATAATGAAAGTTTGAATTAGAGAAATATTGTTGTAAAATATTGTAAAAAATCTTAAAATGATAATGAAAGATTGAATTAGAGAAATATTGTTGTTGGTTTTTTGATTGGTATAACTACACTCTTTGGTTATGTTTTCCACACATAACGAGTTAATAATAGAAAAATAGAAGACTATAATAATAATAAGACAGTTGGTAAGCGTAGTCCGGAAAACGAAAAAAATGTTAAGTAAAATGACTCTTGTCGGTATTGCACGATGCCCCGAAGTAGAACCAAGCTAGGGGCGTGATAGGCTCCCTCCCTTTTTCGATTAATGCAAGTTGCAACAAAGTGACTAAAAAATTCTATTTTTTAATATTAACTATCTCATCATAACAATTTACTACAAACTACAATCACAACTTTAAACAAAAAAAAATTCAATAAAAATTACATTTAAATAAAATCTTTAATTATTAAATTTTCTTTTACTTCCTTTTTAATTTATTTTCCATAAATACATATTTTATATATTATATATATATACTTCAATTTTTTTATATATAATAAATATCTATAAAAAAATTTCGATAAACATAATATTTTTATATATAAAAAACTAATTTTAAACTTTTTGCACTTTATTATATTTCAACATTGAATAAAACTACAATAACAACAATATACCCCACATCATTGAAAAAGAAAAAAGGCCACACTAAAAAACGATATGCCCCCACATCAAAGTTATAATAATCACCATGTGAATCTTTCCTTGCCTCAAAAGAGGTGAAGAAAACTAGACACATATTCTTTAAAAATTGATTTCAGTTTATTTAAAAATAAAATATTAAATAAAAGATAAAAGAAAACAAATTTTCAATATACAAAAACCCTTCAGAAATCCTTGAATGCAGAAATCAACTGACACAGTAAATAGTTACAATATGTGCCCCCGCACAATGAAAGATGGAGGATTTCTTTCTGCTGGCATCATCGGTAGATCAAGAGATTATTATATACACACACGAAACAACACAGCTATGCTTGGATCTCACATTTGATCGCAAGCCAGCGGCCATTTACTGCTTTCAAATCCTATTAAGGAACGCTATTAATTTATAAGAATGATGAGACTGGTTATGGTGTTAAGCACACAGAGTCGTTAGTGGCTACGAGTCACTTGCTTCAGCACTACGGTCAGAATCGGCCTCGAAAGTCTCGATCGGTGCTCACAAACGAGCTCGTCCGCAAACCATTCGAATCGCTCTGCATTGCTGAGGGAGAGCTTTTGTTTTACTCCGAAAGGGACAGACTCCATGCCCTTCTGCTTCAGCATGCTGTCTGCAAAATTCAGCAGCATCTTCACGTTTGCCTCGCTCGGATCGTCCGTGTCGACCACGGATTTGTCTGTGAATCCGTTGCTCTGTATAACCCATAACCAACGTCTTGTTCAGTAAAGGGCAAAAGGAAAATAAATAGAAAAATGCACTGCACAAGCCATTGCAAAGTGTAGGCTTTAAATTTGTCGTGTCGGACAAAAAGTTACAATGCACAATATATTTTTTCCGTTTAACCTCAAAAATTATACACGACTGTCAACTATTAGGTTACCTGAATCCGGACGTAATTGCACCTGCTTTGCCCGAATGCCATGCTGATTGCGTGATCGACAGTGTCGGAAATTCCATCTCCCACAATTGTGATGACCGGTTTAGCCCACTGGTCGGCACCCCATCTCCTCACCTTCTTGTAATTGTAAGCCCGATTGAACTGCCCCGTTCCCACGGACAACACCAGCAAATCCTCAACGCCTACCACCAACGGAAACTCCTGCTTGTTATGCACAACATGCGTTATGGCCGCCGCCATGGGATTGCTCATGGCAAGCCATGGATTGAGCGGGTAGATAAATTCAAATTGGAACATCGAATGAGCGGGTAAATAAATTCAAAATCAAATTTCAAATTAGCCTGTCATTAATGCGTATATTGTATTGTATACCCTGGTATTTATGGGCAGTATCATGTATGCTATGGCCATGAGCCGTGTTCTCGTCGGTATTGTATGGTCATGGAGCAGTCACCGGAAATAATTTGTTCGCGTTATTTTTTTGCCGACAAACAGAAGAGACGGGAGTCCCCATGCATAATGATCCACAGATGCAGAGATGTACTTCACACTGACCCTGCACAGAAAAAAAGTACTCTTAAAGACTAATAAAAGCCCTATAGCATGGGATTTATTGGTTGCCGCATAAAACTACCACCCTTTGGAAACCTGAACGTACTGCGTCTAGCATAAAACTATCACCCTTTGGAACCTACCACCCTGGCGTTCTGGAATTGCCAGATCTGTGCTTCCATGCTTTAAAATCACAGAATGCCAAGCCAATCCAATCTGGCTATGATATCATACATTTGATCAGCAATGTTTAAAAAAAATGGACTAGCTTTTCAATCTGAATTATAAACCCTTGCCCTTGTTTGGTTTGTTTTCTTTTGAAATGCTGGTATCAAGGGAACTTGAAAAAGCGAATTCAGTTATTCAAACTACACTCCCTGTAGCTTAAAATGAAGAAACTGTTAACGCTAAAGCCAAGCCAGTGTGGAGTTCTGTGTAGGAAAATCTAATATTAATATTATCGAAGCCTGAAATGCAAGGGTTAATAAAGCCAAGTCAATTTGGAGTTCTTTGTTGGAAAATTTATATTAATATCATTGTTGGTGGATCTATCATTGTTTAATGTTTAGTTATTTTTAGGAAATATTAGTTTAGTGTTTAGTTATTTTTAGGATTAGTTATTTTTAGGAAATATTAATATTATTGTTGGTGGATTTGGCATGATTTATGTATAGTTATTTTATGAAAAAATTAATATTAATATTCTGGTTGGTTGGTTGTTGGCATGGTTTATAAATTAGTTTTTGTTGTAAGGTTTTCTCACTGAGATATTGATTTATGAAGTGTACTATTTTGAGGTGATATAGGTGAAAATAATTATTATAATATTATTTTTGAATTTTATTTTTTCAAATTAGTTTTGATAGAATTTTTTAATAAATTTTTTGATAGTATTTTTTTAGATAGGTGTATTGCTTTTTCATTTAAGAATGAGATTAACTTTACCTAAAAATTGATTTATGAAGTGTACTATTTTGCGGTGATATAGGTGAAAATAATTATTATAATATTACTTTTGAATTTTATTTTTTCAAATTAGTTTTGATAGAATTTTTTTATAAATTTTCTGATAGTATTTTTTTTAGGTAGGTGTATTGCTTTTTCATTTAAGAATAAGATTAGCTTTACCTAAAAAATGATTTATGAAGTGTACTATTTTGAGGTGATATAGGTGATAATAATTATTAT
>APFE031125228.1:15846-56477 GCA_000404065.3 Pinus taeda
CCTACGGGTTACACTCGTGCTAGATTGATGAAGGATGCCTTAATGCCTTCCTTCTAGCGGATCTTTCCCTATCGACTCCGACTCATTGCTCTGGGGCAAAGATCTAGAGTCCATTTGGCAGTACCTTGGGGTTTGCAATCATTAGTGGCAAATCCTTCGCTATCGACAATGGGAAACGATCATTTTCTCCTGATCAATATATTCTTACAGGTGTTCGACTCCAGCTCATTTATTCACACTTGTTGGTTTGTACTGGGTACCTTGATGCTCATTATCATTATCGATGAGTAGTCTCTCCTTTGTTAACGGTATACATCAATGACCGGTAATCAAACGATTTCTCACATGGTCGACTTCATATTATTTATTCCCATGGTGTAGAAATGTACCACGACAGTCGGTGAAGACCTCAGGTTGTATCAGCATTCAATGGTTCACTTGACAGTTGCTCCTGTTGCTGCTAGTTGATACCACTCCACCTTATATGTTGCAGTCAGTCATGGCGACATTCTATATGCTGGCACCTGATTTTGCAGTGTAGTACCATCCTTTTCCATCATGTTCAGTTGGTACCTTTTTGGGATCAGTCTTTGATATCAGTGATCCGTTGTATTTCTCAGCATCATTGACAGTTTTATATGTGATATTCAGACATGTACTTGTTCGATCATGATCAGATGATCCATTATGTATATTCTAGTCATTTATACTTGTATACTTAGTGGATCCGCTTGTACTTGATATGCGGACATGCTTTGATTTCTCTGAGCATGGGTATGCCCGCCTCAGATGGTGTTTCTTTCTGATCTCCTTGTTTGGCTTGGCAGGCTGAATTCTGGTGAAGTACTCCTCGGCTTTTGGTAGATTTCCTTTCCATGTACTTGCTTAATATATTTCGGCCATCATGTACCCCTTCTGACCTCATATATTAGGGGGTATCTGTTATAGCTCCAAATCTCACTATTATGGTTTGTGATGTTGCACTCATGGCCTAGGGCAACCCCTCCTTTTAGACCTGGTCTCAAATTTAAAAAACCATGTTGTATTCCCTATACGCGACATTTCCCTGAGTTAAACACGTGTATACGCGGGTCCATATATACCCAACCCGTGTATATGTACTAAAACACTTAAAAAAATATAAAACTCCTTATTTTCGGGCGGAGATCGCGGGTTTTACATGCTGATCACTTGTTAGTGCCTGTGGCCCCAACTGTTCCCAACCATTTCCTAACTAAAAAACTACTTTGGGATTGGTATAAAAAGACATCAAAGGGAAGGCCTAAAGGAGGAGAGAAGAGAGAGAAAAGTTATTATACTGAGATTTCCCCCCTGACCAGGTCTGAAGACCCTTGTGCCTTCTGCACTTCCCCCATTTGTACAGGAAACTCTTGTTTCCTTGTGATTTGATGTCCATCCACTAGTTATGGCATCATGGAGTGAGTCTTGGAAGGAGATATGCTATAGGCTTGAGGCGGGACGGATCCGGAAGGAAGTTGTGCTTGGAGCCCGCGAAAGGTTGCTCAGGTGATATTACTCCTTTTGTACATTCTATTTGTCTATAATAAGGAAACATGTCTTGGTTCCCGATATGCTTCTTCTTTATGTTTATGATGTTCATGTTTGAATTTCATGTATGAATGGTTGTTTAAAGATCATAACTAACTTCCTTCTTTTATAACATAAATATGATTTTTGTATAAGTCTTTTTCCATATACTGCTACATTCTTTGGAATTTGTTGTTTTGCAGGACAAGGGAGCGAAAGGGACTTGAAGAAGGGTTTAGACCCTTGAGGAACTACTTGAACGTAGGACCTGAGGTACGCCCTTCTTAATTTAGAATTTGCTTTTGATAGCATAATGGCTGTGTGATTGCATGTTTCTCTGTCTAGACAACTATCAGTCCACTAGGGTTTCCACCCAAAAGCCCTAGGGGATCAAATCCCTCAACAGAAATGCATAATGTTAATATTAGTCCTTGGGGTGTTGGATCTGTTAGAGTTGATGAGGTTAATATTACCATTATTGGCAATCCAGGTTAAAGCAAGAAGCTATATGAGAGATATGTATAGTGCTAAGATAGATCATTGGGATCCAAAGAGTGTTGAGAGATGTCGAAATAATAATTCGTTTGTAATTGTTATTTAATTGTTATTTTGAGTGAAGGATTTGTAGAGTGATTGATTGAAAATTTATAGAAAATAGAAGATACTAGAAACCTCTCCTCACATGTACAAATATATACCTTTGATAATGAAATTTATGAAAGCTTGTGTTCATTATAGTTAAATTATTTTGCTTTCTAACTGGCTACTGTTTCTTTCTGATTTGGTATTAGAGCCATTAGTAATTTTAGTTTGGCAGAGTAATTTAAAAGAAGAATTGGGAATAGAGAAATGATTTCCATAGTTTGAATGTTGAAGAATTGTTGTAGACAACCATAAGCATCCTGAGTGGAGTAAATTTGCATTGAGAAAAGTGACATTGAAGAATGTGTTGAGCAGAGTTATGTTGGAATATTCACATTGAACAAAGCATGGACAACTAGATGCATAACCCTGGAGAAATTCTACATGGAGAGGACTTGCATATAATCTAGTGCCTGTGTGGGTTGATGCTAGGATTGCGTTAAGAAATCTGCATGCATGTAATTTTTTGACCTTCATGGAAAAGAAATCATGTAATTTTTTATTTTTATTTTGGCGTGCGTGAATTTTTGTTAAACCTCTGTTGTTTTTCCTATGTGCATTAAGAGGTGGAATGATAATTTAAAAAAATTAACATGAAGTGAAAGTGAAATCAGAGGAGTGATTTTTAAAAAAGTATTTTATATATTTATCATTACATGTGGAGGTGAAAGTGCTAGTGAAGTGACTTTTCATGATGGATTTAAAATGTTTTATAATTCTCCTTTTTCATTATGTGATAATATTTGAGTTTGAGAAAGTGAGTGGGAATGAATGCTATGACAGAGAATTAGTGCGTACGAAGAGAAAATTTTAGTTGTATACAAGATTATATTATCTCTTCTTTTGACAAAATTTTGGGCATAAATATTTTTGTAAAGGATTTATCTCTTCTTAAATTGTGTCTAGGGTTTTTTTTTTTTTAAATTGTGTTGAGGTGTATTGATTGTATTTTAAAATTAATGAAATTATAATTTTGTGGTGGTGATTGAGTTTTAAATTTTTGGAATATTGGTTCTTGTCCCAGGTTGAAGTGGGACAAATTTGTTGGCATTATGATATATGTGTTGTACTTTATGGCAACCCACTTGTAGCAGAACAACTCTTTTATATATGGTAACTAGATGAATCTATAGAAGAGATATCATATGTGATAGAATACATGGTAGTTGTGATGTAGGGCAGTTCAAAGGAATTAGTTCAGAAGTAATGTACAATGGCAACTCACTCAGATGAAAGATAAAAGTATTGCATGTTAACAACAAAGAATTACAGCTCAGGCTACACAAAATGAAGAAAGAAATTTATACGCAGGTTCACCTTGACCAAGTTGCATATACACGTAGGTTCATTGAACAAAAGGAATGTATATGTACACATGCACTTTCACAGAAGGAAAAGCATGTATATCTTGGGAAAACAAGTCTTTGGGTCCAAGGTATTTCTTTGGTCCAAGGTATCTGACCCATGGTATTTGGTCCTTGGTATTGATCCGAGGTATTTGGTCCAAGGTATTAGTCCTAACTGCTTTTTAGCCATGGTATTGAGAAATGCTTAAAACTATACAAGGAGGAGAAGATCATTAGGCTAGGTGAAGCAAGTATTTAATATCTAATGAAGTGTGAGATCAAGTATGCAGGTTATGGGTTTCTGATCTGAACTATGGATGCACCTATATGGTTGATGATGAGTGATGGACCGCAATCATGAAGGCTTAGATATATTAGGATTATGTGGTTTGATCTTGAACATTCTAGATCTAAATACTGACGCATGTTTTTACTATGTAAATATGATGATCTAGGTATGAATGAAGTCTGAAATAGTTGTGATGATTTAATTTTTCATTTCTTGATCAGTATGTAGGTTGGCTTTGGTAAAATAGTGTATACATGCTGGTTCAGCATATAGAAGTAGTGTATACATCACAAAATGGAATTTGCAGATCTGTATGTTGGTTTCCCTTGATAAAAGGGTGTATACACGCTGGTTCGACTTATGTATGTAGCGTATACCTTCTAAAGTATGATCTATAAGGGTTCTGTTTTCTGTTGCAGGGTTCAGGGTTCTGCATTGTGTTATGAGGACTATTTTTTGGTGACAGTATTCTGCATATTCAGATTGGATGATTGTGATTAGCTTCAGTGTTGATGGATGAAATCTAATGATGGATTAGGATCATAATGACTTATCATTATGTGATCTGATAATGGATGGGATAGATCTGATCACTAACACATGTTTTATCCTCTATGTGTGATTATGTCTAAAGTTTGGAAGTGCAGTAAAGTGTTTGCAGATCTATACATTGGTTTGCTTCAGGGAAGCTGCGTATACACGTAGGTTGGCTTCTACCAAATAGCGTATACACTTTGAAGCATGGTTTTAATATTACAACTGATTCTGAATGATAATGTAGTGATCTGAACTCAGATCTGTGTATTGGTTATACTGATCTGTCTGTTCCAATTGATTGATTGATTTTGATTAAGTTTGAATGAATGGTTGATTCAGTCGTGATAGAGGTTCAATAAGTGTTTGATTCAGTTGTGTCAAAGATTCATGGGTTGTCATTGATTGATTGAGCTTGGTTGATTCAAAAAGTAATGATTGAGTTTCAGTGATTGGTTGATGCAGATATAGTTGATGGCTGTATTGCAGTGGTGATTGATTTTGAACTTCAATGTTGTTGATAGGTCCAGTATGAGAATTGGATGAAACGTGGACTTTAGATTATGGTGTTGTGTTACAGGAGTATCCAGTCTAAAAATTTATGAAACGTGGTCCCTGGAGGAAGAGAGAAGGTCGTAGCCTTCTGTAGGTTGGCGCCTATGTACTAGTAAACATATTGGCTAGTACAAGAGCTAGGGCGTTGTAGCTCCCTTCTAGTAGAAGCTAGAGAATGAGAGAATGTTGTAGCCTTGAAAGTAGAAGCCTACGTACTGGTATGAGTCTGCACCAGTAAAATGTTGTAAATGGATTTTCTAATTATTAAAAGAAGACAGAGATGACAGAAAGAAGTGGCTTTTACCCACATCGGGTTTCCACCTTACATCTTGGTGTTCATGTGTGTTTCTTATGTGCGGCATTCTTTCTATTATTAACTACACATAATGTTTAATAAAGTACTCATGCACAGATTAATGATCAACATATGATGAATTAACTGAATCATTAGTTTGTTGGATATACACTTGTTTCCTTAAAGACAGATGTGTGCACAGGTGTGTTATTGACAGTATGAAAAGAAAAATATTATTGGCTTGATTAATACTGATTCACCCCCCCTAGTATTATTTCAAACAAAATTGTGTTAATTTGTGGATTTTCTCTCTTTGATTCTATCTTATTCTCCAAAGGCCACAAGCACTACTATGTTGCCTAAACTTGTATGAAGAAATTATTTTTATTGGAGAAAAAGCATGCAACCTATATTCATCACTAAAGATTTATGAGAAATTGTAACTTATGGATATACTATGCCTTCTCTTGATGAATTCACATCATTGAGTGGTGATGATAAGAAATGTTAAAAAGAACTTATTAAGAAAGATAATGAAACACTTTCAATTATAGAGAGTGTTGTTGAAGAATCTATATTTTCAAGAATCAGTGGTGCAGTATCATCCAAGCACGCATGGTATCTCTTAAATAACACATATGAAGTTGTGGTTGTAACTAAATTGAAAACATTAAGGAAGAATTTTGAAAATTTCCCAAATGTAAAATAATGAATCCATTCATGATTTATCGTAGAAAAAAAATATCTTCTTAATCAGATGAGGTCATAGGTGAAGATGTTCCATAAAGAAGGCTAATTAAGAAACTTTTAAGAAGTGTTCTACTCAAGTGTTAGATGGTCACCACCAGTGTTATGGTCTATAGATATTTAAATACAATGAAAATTGATGAATTGAGTAGATTCTTGTTAACTGTTGAAGAAAATCAACCATTGGAGGAAATGTAACATGTTTTTTTTCTAAAGATAGAGGAAGATGAAGGAGCAGGGCTCAACATCGAATCAAAATAAAAATAGAAACTAGAACAAATCACAACAAAATGCATCACCTTCGAGAGGCAAAGGAGGGAGTTCCAATTAGGTCATAGGAAGAGGCAGAGATGGATCTCATCAAGGAGAAGGAAGAGAGGGAGGCAGATATGGAGGAAAAGTGGAGGACCATAGTGTTATTAGTGCCCAAAATTTGACCATCTTGAAAGAGATTCTTATGCAAAAATACGATATATGGAGAATAAAGGTAGCAATTCAGTTATTGAAGAAACTAGGAATGAGAAGTTATTCATTTCAAAATTGAAGTGGGGCATGGTATATTGATTCAGGATTTTCAAATCATATGACATCTCAAGAGGAGTTATTTACCATAATTAATCACAATTATTCTAGTAAAGTCATATTTGGTGATGATTGTGTTCCTCAAGTGAAAGGAAAAGGCATAATTGCAAAACTAGCATTGCATGGACAAAAGAAGTTCATTGAGGACACTTTGTTAAAACTAGATTGAATAAGAACCTATTTTCTGTAGGACAGATGATGGAGAAGAAATACAAGTTAGTGTTTAATAATAAACAGTTCTTACTCATGGATAAGTTGAATCAAAATGGAGTGGTAGCAAAAGGCGAAATGATTGAAGACAAAACCCTCAATATCTCCTTTGATTTGAGTAATTCACAGAGTTTGAATGCAACAAAGGAAGAAAGTAGTATTCTTTGCCATTTAAGAATGGGACATAAAGGAAGAAAAATATGGTGAATGGTAGATTCCTTATATCAAGATGGATAATGAAGTATGTGAAGGGTGTATTTTTGGGAAATAACACAGGGAAAGTTTCTCAAATAGAAAATGGCAGGCTAGAGAACATCTAGCATTGGTGCATTCATATTTGTGTGGTTTAAAGGAGACTGTCTCTTTTGGAAAGGCACATAATTTCTCACTTTCATTGAAGATAATTCTAGGAATACATGGGTGTATATTTTGCAAGAGAAGTCTGAAGTGTTTCCTCATTTTCTTGATTTTAAGAATTTAGTTGAAAAGCAACATGGGTTAAAAATTCTCACCCTGAGAACAAATAATGGGGGAGAATACAAGTCAAATGACCTTTTGAATTATTTCAAGCAGAATGGAATAAATAAAAAGTTCATCAATTCATACTCTCCTCAATAAAATAATGTCACGGAGAGGAGAAACAAGACCATAGTTGAAATGGATAGGAGCATGTGGAAAATAAAAGTCTATTGGGAATGAGTTTTGTGCCGAGGCAGTAGACACAGTAATGTACACTCTTAAGGGATGTCCTACAAAGGTAGCGTTGAATCTAACTCTAGGAAAAGAATGGTCAAGATACAAACCAAGTGTTTCACATGTGAAAGTTTTTTGTTGTATTGCATATTCACATGTTCCTAAGGAAAAGAGGAGGAAATTGAATGATAAAACTATGAAGAAGGTGATGTACAGAAGGAAGACATTAATTACATTAGGACATCTGTCCTAGTCGAAAATTTGGATACAATCAAGATGGTTCTTGCATTAGTTGCTTAGTACAAACGAACAACTTTTTAGTTGGATGTTAAATCATATTTTTTTAATGGTTATGTGGTTGAAGAAATTTATGTGGAGCAACAAGGGTTTTAAAGTGCCAAGAAAAGAATATTATGTTTATAAGTTGAAGAAGGCCTTGTATAGTCTCAAGAAAATCTCAAGGGTTTGGTATTCAATAATTTATAAGTATTTTTAGGATCGTGACTTAGTTAACGTTTATTTGAGCCAAATATCTATATCTTTCAATTAAGAAAGAACATTCTAATTATTGTCTTATATGTTGATGATTTGATCTACACAGGGAACATCGCAAAACTATGTCAAAGATTTAAGTCACATATGGTTACTAAGTTTGAGATGGCAGACCTTCATGACTTGAATTATTTCTTGGGTATTGAATTTTGGCGCAAAGAAGATGGTATTTTCATGTCACAAGCCAAGTATACTTGGGACATTCTAAAGAATTTTAGAATGTTGAGTTGCAAGCGAGTGACAACTCTTTTGGAAGTTGGGTTGAATTTATACAAATATTCTGACTCCAATTCAATTGATGTTACTTTGTATCATCAATTGGTTGGAAGTTTGAAATACTTAACTACAACTCGGCCAGATATTTTTTTTTGTGGTCAGAATGGTATCAAGATTTATCGCAAAATCCAAGTAATTGCATTGGAAAATAGCTAAGAGGATTTTAAGATATCTTCATGGAACAATTGGTTATGGTTTGGTGTATAGATCTACATAATACTTTAGGCTTATTGTTTATACAGTTTCAGATTGGGCTAAATGCATGGATGATAATAAATCAACTTCTGGGTATTCATTCGACATGGGTTTAGCAGCAATTATCTGGGGTACTAAAAACCAACCCATAGTTTCTCTCTCCACAACAGAGGCAAAGTAAGAAGTAGCAACAATAACAACATGTGAAGTGGTTTGGTTGAGAAGAATTCTAGACAATTTACATGATAAATAAGAGCAACCAACTCAATTGATAGTGATAAGCAAAGTGTTATTCAAATGATTAAGAATCCAATTTTTCATAAGAAGGCTAGGCATATTGATATTCAATATATTTTGTTTTAGATTTGGTTCAACAAGATATCGAGATCAAGTATTGCAGAACAAATGAATAGGTCGTTGATATATTCACCAAAGCACTATCTAAAGAAAACTTCTGCAAATTCAGAGATGATATTGGAATATCTCCAAATGATCATTACAGGGGAGAAATGTTGGGATAATGGTTTATTTGTAATTATTATTAAGTTTTTATATTGAGTGTGATATTTTTGTAATGATTTTTTAAGAGATTATAAGAGATGGAAGATTCCAAGGACCTCTCCTCATTCCAAGGACCTCTCCTCACATGTATAAATATATTCCTTTGATAATGAAATTTGTGAGAGCCTATGTGCATTATAGCTAAAGTATTTTTCTCTATAATGTGTCATTTTTATTCTTCATATGAGAGAAATAAAAGCTAATTATGAGAAACAAACAATATTGGCGGACATTCAACAAAACAAGATTCGAAAGGGAAGGACACTGGGTCATGTTAATTCCAATGATTGTCCTAGGATATTGGGTTTGATTTTTGGCATTCTAGTGGAGAAGGCAAGGGTTTCCCTAAATTCTCTACATATTCAAACCTATATTATAAATTGTGCTAAGCCATGTTTCTTGGTGACTCACCAATATTTCAGTGACTTCTACATATTGGATGATTTATGAACAATCATGTCTAACTATTTTTTCCTCATGAAATCAAACAATTGAGAACTAAAACATGAAGACATGGGGAAAGAGTGAAGGGCGAGATGTGATCAAAGGAAACATTTAGATGAGAACAAACATTAATGGAAGATTCATTAGAATTGGTTGGTAAAGAATTATCTTCAAGAGAAGAAATTAATTCAAAGTGTCATCAAGTTTGAGGAGAATCCAACTATGGTATGAGAAGAATTAGCTTCAATAAAAGATACTAATTAGAAAAAAAGTCATTGAGTTGAAGGAGAATCCAATTGTGACAAGAATTTTAGCGTGATTAATTCTTGAGCAAATTTTTATTCAATCTGGATTTCCAGTTGGAAGTTTCTTTTTGAGATTGGTTCAAGAGAAGAAACTAATTCAGTTGTGGCTTGAAAGTACAAAAGGATGATAAACGATGGAATTTATTTATCTATTTATATGCAAAGAAAATAATATTGAGCAAATATGAATGAGCCAATCTTAATCACATCTACATGATCAAAACAAATTATCAAAATGAGTAAGATGCAGAGAATGCCTTGGGGAAGATAACTTGGCTAGCTCTGAAATGTTAATTTCTACACAGTTAATTCAAAAACACATTCATATGATATGTATAGCCTCTTAATGCTAGAATATTTTCTTATAGGAGGATTCTTAGTGATCAATAAATGAATAATTTGTTGAAAGTATAGGGCAAGGTGAGGTCCATGCAACTAGCAACATGTTCTTTCTTTATTGGATATCTGCATAGAGCTACTTACCATCAGTGATGCAAGAAAATATCACTTTCCTGCATCTTCAATTTCTTCCTCTAATGTTTTTGTTGTGTTTTGTATGTAGGCCATTAATGCCACCATCTCTTATGATCCAATAACTAGCTTTCCCTTTGTTCTATTATAGGAAATTCAAATTCCTATAATGATTAGTTGTAAAACAAAACTTCAGGATTGTTCAAATCCCCTTCTAAGTTTTGCTCACTTAGTTGTCTCGATCCCTCTATAGCCTGCACAAATTTCTCATGCTAGTTCACTCTACCTAAATTGCTATAAATCCTTACACAAGATTTCTACTTCAAATGAATAATTAATAAATAAATCCATCAACAGTTTCAGGTATCACATAGACACTGAAACTCTACGAATTCTAGATTTCACATAAGCTAGAATTATCCCTAATCACATAGATTCTCAAATAATTTTTCAACGCAATGAATTTCCATTCATTCAATGGTTATGCATACATACTAAGAAATCTCATTATGAACACATAAAAATCACTATGTTATTGTAATCCTTATAAAAGGATTTCATATGCCTATTCTGATAAGCCATCTTCTTCTCATCTTACACGATTATTTTACTCATAGGAGCCTTCCTCAAATTCTTTGAATTAAATTCATTCCCATTTTGCTTATACAATGATTTCTCCTATTTGTCCTGCAAAACAAATGCATATGCACAAAACTTTTTCCTCTTACTTAATTCCAGATTATGCAGAGATGTTATAATTATTCATTCATTCAACACATAGATACAATTACAAATTAGCATGAAATTCCATTTCATTCATAAAATCTAGTATATACAATTACAACAACATTTTTTTCAATATATGGCTTAATCTCACATTCATTTGGTCATTAGCTTTGCCCATAGGCTTACAATGATTATATACAAAGTTATAAGAAAATTAGATTTTTCTACATCCATAAATCACTCTTTGATTTATTCCCTAAAGTTCTTAAGATTTATTCCACTCTCATGATTTATCCCTAAATCTATCATGTTTTTCAAGGTAAATTAGCTTTTGCCCGCAAAATCTTTATTATCCACAGCTTTTCTAAAACTATTCTATAATAATTAAAGAAACTAAGAATACTTACAAATAAAGAGTTATAATTCCTTTTAAATGTTGAAGCCCTTGGAGCTCCAAAACATCCTTGATTTTTTGAAATTGACTTGGAAGTTTAGACGGGCAATTGAATTTCTTGGAGTCATCTACAGAGGCATAGGAATTGCCTCGATGGCTAAAAGTGGCCAAAATCCGGGCAAAAAAAATTCAAAAAATATTATAGAGGTAGTGTTCAAATCATGTTTTTGATGGTGGAAATGGGTTAAGCACCATCAAAAACTTCTAAAGCACCTAAAATTATGAAGTTTGACAACTTTTACTTAGATTTATAAAAATCTCTGCTAGATTTTTTCAAAATATGACCGGAATTTCCATAACTTTCAGGGAAAAAAAACATAATCATAGTGAATTTCTTGAAGTGTGCAATAGATACTTATGGTACTTTTTACCTCCATCAATGTCATGCTCCTCTCACTGTTTATGTAACTATAGTTGATATGAAGATTTTTTTATTTGGAAGTGCCACACTCAATACAAGTAGACATCAAATTCATGTCAAGTTTAAACAATTTCTAAATTCAAACAAAAAATGAACTTAAACTTGGTAATATCTTTGAGAAACTTAGAGAAGTGGGATTTGAATCCTATAGGGACATTTCTAAAACACTACATAGAGGCATGAATATCCTTAATGTCCATCATATTCAAGAGGTGTAGGAGTCAGTTGGAGGGAAAACAATTGACCTTGATTAACTACACAAGGAGAAATGCATTGATTTGGGTTTCGGGGATTGGCACCATAGTAGACAAGTCCAATTCAAGTTATCTTCAATATCATCCTCATCTTCGCTTGAGGTTGGGGTGGTGTGTTTTGTAGTGATGAGTGAAATATCTACGAAGAAATGCACTGATTTAGGTTTCAGGGATTTGCATTATAGGTAGACAAGTCCAATTCGAGTCATCTTCACTATCATCCTCATCTCTGCTTGAGGATGGGGTGGTGTGTTTTGAAGTGATGAGTGAAATATCTACGTACTTATGATGATTAGCCTAACGATCATCTGAGGTTCCCTATAGTAATTCTCCATTCGATTTGGATTGTAACCTTTGAAATCCATAACAATTCTCTACTAAAATTCCTCTACTTCGGATTCGCAACTGGTTTAGAATCCTAGAATTTGGCATGGGCATTCAGGGTAAGGAGGGAAACAGATTCCCTGACCCATTGGAAAACTATGTTACACCATATATTTTAAGAACTTTGACATGCTTTCTTTTGGCCAAATATTTCTTCAAATTTTACACTAAAAATAGTATTCAACTAGAAATATTTAGTCACTCTCAATGTTGGATAGATCATTAGTTAGGAAGTATCTTAATTGATATTACTAATCCTGAAAAATTTCTTCAGTACACGAATATCCTATACCATTCATGTTAACTCAATCCTTTGTTTCAAGTACTATGGTTTAAGTGATGGTATATGACACAGTTAAATCTAAGCTAACAATATGTATTTGTTTAATTTCTTCAAACCTCTAACTGAGAAATCTATATCACATTCAAGTTGTAGATGTATCTTTAGTTTTTTTTAAATGACACTCGTGCTGTGGGATTCTAAAAATTATTATGTATCTTATTTCAATTGACTTTTAGTTCACTGTGTGCCCAAGTTAGAAAGGTTAAATTTACTAAAATTAAATTCTTTGATATGATAGGGTTGCATAGATTTCTAGTTTTGTATGATGTTGTGGCTCTTACTATATTTTATATGTGATGTTGCTCGATTTGATTAATAGATGAATTAGGAGCATTTTCATATATCCTTGACATATATTGTCAAATAAATGATAAATAATATTAGTTAATGTTCCATACTACTGCTCCAAAGATTGAAGGGAATCTAAAAATCTTGTTGGTTATAGTTTAGTCAATCATCAAATGATCAATTGCTAATTGCACAAATCTTCAACACTTCCATAATCAATGCATACCTGTTCCAGCATTGTGTTCAATATGTTATCATCATATGTTAACCAAGTTGGATTTGATCACTTGGATGTAGTATCAAGTTCAAATTACATGTAGCTCTGATGCAAGTCTAGTCATACCCAAGTTTGGGATGTGCCATTGTCCTAAATTTCAATGATTTTTGACTCATAGCATATCGTACAATGTTGGTAGATTGCAAAGCATAAAACTCATACCTCCTACACATCCAGTATTTGAGTTGGGTTATCTATGCTATTGATTACCCCAACCTTCCATTCTGCATTGTCTTGTTAATTTTTATTGACATTTTGATCATATCTATCCTAGAACCCAAGTTCGATCAGACAAGTACAGGTCTATGGCTTTTCAGGTAACAAGGGTAAGGGAATCCCTGGCCCACTAAGAAAATGTGTTAGCATACATATTTTAGTAACTTCAACGGACTTTGTCTATTGCCACAACCATCCAAATGTCAAGAATTTAAGCATGTTTTATTCTCAAGGGATTTCTTCAACCTGAATCTGTTAGAAAAAATCTATCACGGTAATTTCTGGATGATTGATATCCTGAAATACCTGGGTTTAATGAGAAAATTGTAGCTATTTAAGAGGTGAATTAAAGGTCTTGGGCAGCCCCAAAAGGTGAGGACATGTCTCGGAGAGGACATCCTGCTTCAAATGAGGAGTAGGAGAGTGAGAAAGGAGTTAGGAACAGTCAATAAGAAAGGTTGGAGGGGATGCCTCATAGGATCTAACCTCCAATGCATCTCTATTTATATTTGGAATGAAAGATATTTGAGCAATATTTAGTTCTGTGTCTTAAACTTATCATATTTTATATGTAATAACATGATTTCTCATCTAAATTTTATAGTTTG
The DNA here is from genome assembly GCA_000404065.3 of Pinus taeda. Classification (NCBI taxonomy): domain Eukaryota; kingdom Viridiplantae; phylum Streptophyta; class Pinopsida; order Pinales; family Pinaceae; genus Pinus; species Pinus taeda. The sequence goes on from APFE031125228.1 coordinate 30,063, forward strand.
AAAGCCTATGGAATTCACTCCATATGATAGTTTTATATTGATGTTATGTTTAACTAGACAAGGGGTTATGGTGAACAAAACATAAGACTGACTGCTTTCTAGTGCATACCCAATCATGGCTCTAACACAAATCCATGATAAATATGGTGAGTTAAATTGTTTTTCCAACAACTTGACCTTATTAATATTCAGGTGTCATTCTTGGCCCGAACTTTTATGCATATTGTATTTTAGTTAAAGGGTCCCATTATTGATATTTTTTTGATTGAGGGAAGGTTACAAATCAGCAAGTTTCCCAAGGAGTATGGAGAAAATACTTTCATGGCTTTAGAAACAATGTTCCTATATACAAATGGGATTTATGGGAACATTTCTTTGCCTCTATCTCAATAAACATTTTGGGCATATAAGCTTCATTGATGTTCTATATTGTTCTCTCTCTACATCAACTGAGACAAGGATGATAAGCCTAAGGATATAGAGACATCAAAAGTTTCAACACACTGATTCTACCTCAAAATTCATACTTTCACTTGTTTTTTGCCTCTTTAAGCAACACGATTCACTTGTAGGAGGATTCTCAATGATCGGGAAATAAACATTCTGCCCAAGATAGAAGTTGCCAGGGGCAAAATTATGGGTCACCAACCTAAATTGTGCCTCAAGATTTTGGATAGCTACCTTGGGGATCAAATTTTAAAGGAGACCAAAACATGCTTCAAATTGCCCGTAAAACCACAAATTTGAACCTTTAACATAGAGAACCTTGTCTTTGGACCTGTCTCAGAGAAGCTCAAGTTCGGATTTGTCTTAAAACTTAGTCTACCACAGGAAATCGTTGCCTTAGAAACCTCAGGTCAGAAACTCAGAGCTACCTTAGAAAACTTTGGACTAGCCTCTGAAGGACTACCTCTGACAACATATAAAGATATAGATGTGCCTCTAATTCAACCTCTAGTCAATGAGCTTTTCTTTGACAAATTTGTACTTAAAGTATCAAACTTTGCTACTACTTTTGAGTCTCTGTCTGCTCCATATTTCTTCTCGTCTCAGATGCTCCAAGTTGAGGAGTGAGTTTCCAAGTGAGGAGGTTATATGCTTATATATAGTGTTCATGAGGTGCCCAATGGGCACGACTCCTTGTTGGGCCAACTTGAACAATTTGGGCCGACTTGAAGAAAAAAATTAATCTAATTTAATTCTCTTTTTAATGAGCCAACTTGAGTAGTTGGGGAATACCTCTCATAGTTACCCAAACAATCAACACTCCCTCTTACCTAGGGAGGTATTCGCCTTGACTTCCTGAAATGTCCACTTTGCTAAAAATTTCTCCATCCCAAGAAAAGATTGAATGATCCTACTATGTTAATGTATCCATCCACTTCATATTTTAGTCCAAAACTATGCGAAGAGAATCTTGCATCAACATGATTCAGTGGATCTAGTCATCCACTAGCCAAATACCCTTTGGTGAAATAGTCAGGTACCCCTGACAGGGGTAAAAAAAAACTAGTCATGGGTCACCAACTAACCAAAACGTTACATGGAACCAGGTCAATTCTCCCTAACCAATGGTGAAACCCTAGTCCCATTTACCATTCCCCCATGTCATCACATGGAACTTGAATGGTAAAAATACTTTTCCAGTGCTTTCAGGTGCACTCACTCTACCCACTAGCCAAGTAACCCTTGGAAATATGGTCAGAGCATTCTAACTGGTATAGCACTCCAAGCCCTAATGTTATTTGGTATATTCTCCCTAGCCACATTACATGGCACCTAGTCAATACCCTTAACCTAGGGAGAATCTCTGCCCTAATGCTACATCATCAAGACTCCCTCTCAATGAGGGAGGCATTCTCAACGACTCCAAGCTTGTCCCTGAAGTATACAAACTTCATCCAAACCAAAGGCTTTGTGAGAATGTCAGCAACTTGCTTATCTGTAGAAATGTGATGAGGCCTCACTACTCCTTCCAGTGTTCCATAGGGATGCATCCCTCATGCACCCATGATGGGGGGACACCTGGTGAAATGTTTCCCCGCATCCCACTTCTGGGGAAACACAGGGGGGAACGTTTCCCCATTGTGGGGGATGTGTCTCCCCAAATGGGGTGCTTCTAGGTGCACCCCTCAAAGGGGGGAATGCCCAGAAGCATCCCTTTTGAGGGGGGACACCTAGAAGCACCCTTTTTGAGTTTCAAGAAATTTTGTGTGGGGAAGCCTAATATTCAAGCCTATGGCCTTTATTGCTATGCAATTCATGGTAATGCTAAATTCTTAAAGTTTTATCTTTCATTTTCATCCTTTAACTTAAATTTTTAACATTACCATGAAATGACTCTGGATGTTTGAGACTGTTTTCGACCTCATTGGATTTCATATGGAGAAAGTGGAATTTTAGATCTCACTCAAAATCCAGTAGACTTAACAATTTTTTATGGTTTCGGGATTGAGGGGATTGCAACTTTGTGGACTTTGAAGGCCACTCCTATAAAAGAAAAATTCAATGCTAACCTATATGATTTAATCACAACCATCATTAACTAATCATTTTTAGCTTGTAGATGAATTTTAGAGATTACAAGCCAGACAATGAAATTTGCAGAAGAGGATCAATATGAAGGTGATGAAAATGTTTAGAAAAGTATAGGGTCAGTGGGTATAGCCTTGCCATTAATAATAAACACTGAAGAGTTAATTTTGGAGGCATTGTCGGGCTTTTAAAATCCAAGGTCTTCATTGAGGGAAACTATAACTATTCACCTTATGTTTTTACTTTCATAGAGAATGGTAGATGGTTATTAATCTTAAATGTTTACCAATGCCAGTAAATATGGAATTCAAAAAGCATGCATGTATTAGAGAAAAAACATGATTTTAATCAATGTTCTACCAAGACTCTCAGATGTTGGGGTAGATATATATATATTATATATATATATATATATATTATATATATATATATATATATATATATAATATATATATAATATTATATATATATATATATATATATATATATATATCTATATATATATATATATATATATATATATATATATATATATATATATATATATATCTATATATATATATATATATTTCAAATTCATATTCAATAATCAAATCATAAATATATGATCCATACATAATTGAACTAAATAATGAAATACACTAATCGATACTCATCATTTGTACTGATACATAGATCATTCATCCATAGACCATAATATTCAATAATGAAATACATTAATCCATATTCATCATTCATTACTCACCATTCTATAATCTACATTGATTTGAAAATTGAATTCATCATTCATCATTCTAGATTCTAAATTGATTTAAAATTAAAATTCATTATTCATCATTCTCGAATCCAATTAGTACTAGGAAAAATAGATTATAGTAGAATCTACTAACAATTGAATATTGGAGTAGTAAATTGGTGTAACTATAACTCAAAAATAGTAAAGAGTGACGATTCAAAATGTCAATCTAAGAAACATACAAGGCTTAGTGCTCTTAATTAAATATTAATTCCATACCCACATATATAAAGAAATCCAATAAGAAATGTTGCAATCCCCCAAATCCTATTAAGTCTCCTAGATTTTGAGTGAGATCTAAAATACTACTTTGTCCATATCAAATCCAATGAGGTCAAAACCACTCTCAACATCCTGAGTCATGTTATGGTAACGTTAAAAATGTAACTTTTATTTGAAGAATTTAACATTACCATTAATTAGATAGCATTACTAGGGCCCTACAGTTGAATATTAAGCTTAAACCTCATAAATCATTATTTTGAAGAAAAACTAAGGGGGGACGCCTAACCCTTTATGAGGGGGAACACCCACAATATCCCCTTTTGTGAAAATGTGTCCTCCACAATGGAGAAACATTTCTCCCTACATATGTCTCCCCAAGCATCTCCCTGCATCTCCCCAAAAGGGGGACATCGGAAAACATTTCCCGAGGCGTCTCCTTGTCTGAGGTGCATTGGAAGTGTGAAGTGCATGCACCCCATTCTAGGGGACGTGTCCCTGTGGAACATTGTTTTTAATACCACCATATTGTTAAAAGGGAACTCTATCAAAACCAATGTTTACTATACAAATAAAGATAAACATACTCAACCCTATTTACAAATAATTCCTTACTACTCAACAATAGAAAAGATTATGAATTTGCATAGATTATAGGTAACATGTTGACACCAAAGTAATTTCAGTTGATTTTTGTTTTAAGTTAGCAACACTCAGGGTCAAATTATTCTTATAGTGGAGAATGGAGCATATTATTTATGAGTGTAGGAATAATACTCATGCACTACTTCTTCTAGTGGATCTAGTAGTACTCCTTATAGGGATGAGTTGCAATGTTTTTGTGAGAAAAAGAATTCAAGATGAAAGAAGTTAATGTTAATTATGATGATTATATAGCTGCTCCCACAATTCCTCCCCCCATGCCTAAGCCTATCTCAACTTCTGCCTACAATGTCTACTGTAACCTTCTTCATGCATGATATAGGCGAAGGAACAAATTCCATTGCCAAGCCCCTCTCCATCTTAAGATGCATCAACCACTTACTTATTCCAATGGATTAAAACCTTCCATTACTATTATTGCTTCTACAGGAGGCCTAGTTGATCTTTCCTTTCAAAAAAGTCGACCTCTCCCACTAACTTTTCTAAACTGGGCAATTCCTAAAGTCTTCCACTTAGTGGAAAATTTCTTGATACTTACATTAATCCAAATATATTTGCTTCCCCTAACAATCCTTCTTTTGCTAGTGGAATTGACTCCATTCTTCTTAAAGCTACTAGTGTCGAGTTGCTGAATCACCAATAACTAAACGTTATGGTTATGTGACATTTGATTATATTCAACCCTTGATAATCCCAAGTGTTGTAGCAAAGTAAACGAATAAGGGCACATAAAAATCTATTACAACACTCCCCTCCTCCAAAGAAAAAGGGTTTCTTGTGGGGACTCTACCAAGTTTATAAAATTCAAGGTCATGGCTAAACAAATATTTGAGGGAAATTGAAAATATGCATCTCATAGTATACCTTTCTCAGAGAATGGGAAGCATTGTTTTCTATACAACCACCCTCCAAAAAATTGGCTTAGCTTCATTTTAGAGCCTCCCTACCAACCATCCTTAGCAACATGTCTCATACTGTCAAGGACATAGGCTTACGTTGGTTTTCAATGTCCTATCAGCCTGTGCATGTCAGTTTGCTTCAGTCCCCTCACAGGATGTCTTCTTAGACTTAGGCCATGTGTTGGCCAAGAAATTCTGCCAAAAAAATATGCAATTCTGCAGGGGAACTAGCATTCCCTCCAAAAATTGTACAAATCAACTAGCCAGCCTGTTGAGCTCAATAATTGTGCAGAAAAGTCTCTTAGAAATCCCTCAGAAAATTGTGCAATTCTAGGGGGGAACTAGCTTTCCCTCTAGAAATTGCACAACTCAGCTAGGAAACCTTCTCGGCTCCAGAATTGCATAGAGCATTCACATTGGATTCCCTCCCAAAACTACACAATCTATCCCGGAATAAAAGTTCAACCCAGAAATTGCCCAATTCTAGGAGATAATCGCCTGCTCATCCCAAAAACTCTGCAATCTCTTCGGGACAGCCAACCCAACTCAGCCTAGAAACTGTGCAAATCCTTCTCTCATGCTTGCAGATTGTTGCATGTTCCCTCAAGTCAATGATCCCCTCCAAAAATGAGCAAAACCCATTTGCATGCATGGACTATTGTTCCCGAAATAGCACAAGGCAGCATGCAAAGCAATCCCTAGATACTAGGGATCCATTTTTAGCAGCTGGAAGTCACATGCAAAGATCATTTAGAAACCTCCCACCAAGAGTCACATTTTCCTAGATTTGTGGCATGTGCATCATGACCTTGATATTATCAATACTGGAAACTTCAAAGCTCATTCCTCAAATCAATCTTGCAGCTCTGACATCCCACACTGCGTCTAGGAGTCATCGCCAAATTCAACTCAATTACTTCGGGGTAACCCCGCTTTGCATGTCTTGCGCTACATTCTGTACCTTTTTGTTTTTCGCTTTGTGTGAGTGTTGTCTGCAGTGACCTGTCTCACACACATGCATGTTTCCCCATTTTATGAATCATGTGCTTGTTGTTTGCATGCATGATCATTCACTCTTGTTTACACTTAGTATCACCATGCATTCAGACTTCTCATGTTTTCAGTTGCCTGTCAGTGGGTCTAGGTTGCCTTGGTGCAGACCTTGTCCTGCCCACCTAGCACTGCGCATTTCTAGAACCGAAGGCTCTACCTTCCCTCCAAAAATTGTGCAAGTCTAGCCCAAAACTAACCTCCAAGCTTGCATTATGCAATTCTTGGAGGCAATGTCTTGTTGGCCCTAGAAACTGCGCAATGTAGTTTGCTAGTTGCATGTCACTGCTGCTTGGAATTGCGCATTGCACAGTTTCATATCTCACCAGGCTAGGTTGGATTATGCATTGCACAATTCCAGTAGTCACTCAGCCTCTTGACAACTTGTATTCTGCCTTGTGTAGTTTATATGGTCAGTCTCTTGACCTCTTGATGGAAATTATGCAACGTTCACAATCAATCACATAAGTATGTTGCAAGTCAGTCCTCAAGTTTATTTTGGTTTTCAACTAATAGATTGCTTGCCATGAGTGTTGCTATGTCTCCAAGCATCACAGGTGTTCATCTTTCTCTCAACAACACAAGTACAATGGCCTTCAGGAGAGCAGAGTCAAAGAACACCTTTGAGAGCGCAACAGGGGTTGCAGCGAAGCAAGTGTCTATGATCTTGCCTACCTATGAAGACATCATGTTGTTTGTAGAAAATGACATCAAGATGATATGGAAATAGCATCATAGTGAGTAGCACCATCAACAACAGTGGAAGGTAGCACATCTACATGCGAAAAATTCAAGAGGAAGGTTGTTGACAACATAGAGGCGGAACAATGTTGCAAGCTCAAGAAGATCCACTTCTGATGAAAGCAACTTTCGAGGTTGATGCTATGAGGTGACAATGAAACAAGAGGATCACATGAAGATAGAGAGAGAAACAAAGGAGTTACAGGTGCTGAATTAGAAATTCAAGGAATAACAGGAGCTGCACAGACAACATAAGGAGTTGCAATGTGAATAGGCACAATAGGAGGTGCAACATGCACAAACTCATGAAATTGCACCCACACAGGCTCTAGATCTATTCAGCAACTGGCATGGAGCAGACAGGGTGAGTAGTGTCATTGATTGCATGCGAGGGTGTTCAACAATATGGATGTCATTATCCACATGCATGTGATCCAACCCATTGGCACACTCACAAAGGCTAAGACAAGAAGCATGTCTGATAGGATATGAACATGTATTTCGACAAGTTGATGTGCATGCTCACTAATACACACTTAGAGATCAACAAAAACACGATGCATCAGTATGTTGCTAGTCTAGATGAACTCAAGACGATGATGCGCATGTTAACAGATGAGTTGGACTGAGGAGCCATATCAGTGTACGAAGATGCAACTGTGGCAAGAGTTCGCTTTCAGCAGGATGTCACCATTGAGCGCACAGACACCATCATAGATGACCAAGCTTGGCATTATTTCACCACTGTCAACCATCGCAAAGATGTCAAAGAGTTGGTCTCACCACAACGGTCCAAGTGTTAGTGATAGCTTGCATGACTTTCTCAAGCCTATTTTGTCTCACATGGGTACATGCAAAGATTGTATGTAACATCTTGTAAAGTGGAATTCTAAGTGTGGACAACTGAATGTAATAGTCATATAGTATTTGAAGAGTCATGAGGGTAGGTGAATAATCAGAAAGGGGAATGTGAAGATCCACCCTACGCTTTGTTATTTATACTACCTCATAACTCATTGTAGAGGCTTTTTGGTTAGCCAAGCTTCCGATACGAGTATCTTAGAGAAGGCTTGGAGAGTATTGTAATGAGCCTTCACTTCTCCACTGTGCAAAGCTAATATATCTCTTTGGAGGAGTAGGTGATAGTGATCATAACGTTCTTCTGTCAGAACCAGTGGTTGGTCATGGTTGTATTGTATGACTGGAACTTTCACTTCTTAATATAATAGAGCCAACAGGTTTCATGCATATGTCATATTATATTTCCGTGATCTTGTTTACTCTAAATGATATATGTATATGTTTGTTTACACATGCATGTATGGCTTTCTTGTATATGTATGTATGAATCTTACTAAAATGTGTTGTTGGTTTAACCATCACTTTGGATTGCTAGCTTAACTGCCTTCCAGTTTTTGATGCATCTTTGCTCGTGTGTTCCCTTCTTAACTCCATGCTTTCACAGGTTTCCAAGGGGTGCACTCACCCCACCCTCCGTGTGTTAGAACTGTTCATGCACCTTCCTTGACTTGCTGCATATGTCACATCCTTACTACCAATAGGGACGTCTTACTTACCTCTGCGTTCAATCACAATCAAGGTGATATCGTACGACCCATTGCTGGGACACCTACACCAAACGGTCTGAGGTCTAGTTGGGACTTCTTACTAGGGAGATCCCCTAACATGTTGGTGGGTCCAGCAATGTCAACATGTTAGTAAATTGGCATTCAAAAAACATGCATGCCATAGAAAAACAGTATGCTTTTATGCCCACCATATTACTTAAAGAACATTTCATCACAACAAAATTTTACTATACTAGCACAAATATACCTAATAAATACTCAATTAAGACACAATTTGTTATGAAACCAACTCAATAAAAGATAGAAAAGATAGATCAACGCCTTAGAATTCAGCCTCTTCGAAGGGGAAACCTCCTTTACATTACATAAATGAACAATTCTTCGATGATTCAAATGACAAAACCTCCTTTCTATATATAGGAGTCTAAGGAGTCTCAATATAACCCAGCCAACCTAAAAATAATAACATAAAGCCACAAAAATAACAATAGAGGGATTCTATGGGGCACAATAATAACAATATGGGGACAATAGGGGCACAACAATATTAATAAGGGGTACAACTACAATAGTAATGGGGTGATCACTAGTATTATAGGGACCAAACATGCCCCTCTCATTCAAAAAGTGTTGCCCTCAATGCTTGAGTAGTTCTAGATGCTTCTGTATAAAATTCTCATCCTCCCATGTGGAATCTTCAGCAGATAACTTCTTCCACTTGATAAGATACTCTGAAATTGATCGATTTCATAGCTATCGAGTTCTTGTTACTGTGACTACTTTTGTTTCCAATATAATTTTCCCTTCCTCGTCAAGTTCTGGCAATATTGTTTGAACTGGGAGTTTATTGGAACCGAGAAGCTGCAAGACGCTTTAATTTGTATGCCATAGTACCAATCTTTTGCAACACCTTGTATGGACCATAATGCTTTGGTGATAATTTATTATCCTTCCTAGCTTGCTTGAGGGGCATTTGATTATATGGTTGTAGCCATAGGAATACCCAATCACCTACATCAAAACTTCTTTCGCTGTGATGTTGATCTACCTGTTGTTTCATTCTATTTTGTGCCAACACGAGGTTATCCTTTAAGAGTTGGAGGTCTTGTTGTTGATGTTCGATGTGATGTTCCACTTCTTGAACCTTAGAATTTTCTCCTAAATATGATGTGATGGATTGTGGTTGATACCCATAAAGTGCCATAAATGGGGTCATTTTTGTTGCTGTATGGAAGGAAGTGTTATACCACCATTCAGCCAGAGGCAACCATTTGAGCCATTGTGTCCGTTTATCAGATACAAAGCAATGAAGATATCCTTCCAAACATTTGTTTACTATATTAGTTTGCCCATCAGATTGAGGATGATAAGATGAGCTATGAGCTAACTGAGTACCAAGACCAGAAAATAATTTTGTCCAAAAATTTCCAGTGAAAATGGGATCTCTGTCACTGACAATAATCTTTGGGTTTCCATGTAGCTTTTGAATTGTTTCCATAAATGAAGTAGAAACTGTACTGGCTTTAAATGGATGTGGTAATGCACAAAAGTGTGCATACTTGGTAAGTTTGTCAACTACCACCATAATGACAGTCTTTCCCTCAGACTTGGGTAAACCTGTGTAAAATCCATTGAAACCTCCTCCCAACGTTGGCTTGGAATGGATAAAGGTTGTAATAGATCTGGTGTCTTAATTGTTTCAACTTTATTTTGTTGGCAAACCAAACATTCCACCACAAACTTTTGAATATCTGATTTAAGGCCCTCCCAAAAAAATTCTTTCTTAACCCTGTGGTAAGTTTTTAAAAATCCTGAGTGCCCTCCTAAGGGAGAAGTGTGCAATTCCATAAGAATCTTTTTTTTTAGCTTGGAATTCTTACAGAGGTATAAGTGATCTTTGTACCATAATGAATCATTTTGCCAGCTAAATATGTATCAGACATACTGGAATCTTGTTGTAACTTTCGAATAAGTGCCCACACTTCTTCGTCATTCTTCCATTCCTCCTTGCTTCGTTTATCCAATCTGGTTGGATAATAGAAATGGCGCACAACAATGCTTCCACATCCTCATCCTTTCTTGAGAGTGCATCTGCCACCACATTTTGCTTCCCTTTTTTGTAGATGATTTCAAAGTCATAACCCAACATCTTTGTGACCCACTTTTGTTGCTCTTCAGAGGATAATCTTTGTTCTAAAAAGTATTTAAGGCTATCATGATCTGTTTTTACCTTGAAGTGTCTTCCCATTAGGTAGGTCGCCATTTCTTAAGTGCATGGAGTATTGCCAACATTTCCTTCTCATAAATAGCTTTGTGTAAAAACTTTCCCTTGATTGGACGACTTTCAAAAGCAATGGGTCTTTCATCTTGCATTAAAACAACACCAATTCCATTTCCTGAAGCATCAACATTCCACAATAAAGGTTTTTGTGAAGTCCGGTGTAGCTAAGACTGGTGCTTGGCACATTGCCTCTTTAAGATGTTCAAAGGCCTTTGTTGCTTCTGGAGTCCATGAAATGCATCTTTCTTCAATAGTGTTGTTAGAGGTGCTGCTATTCTCCCATAATTCTTAACAAACTTGTGATAATACCCTGTCAACCCGAGAAATCCTCGCAGATGCTTTATGGATGTGGGGATTTTCCCTTCCTTAATGGCTTTAATTTTGCTAGGGTCTACCTTAACTCCTTCATGAGATACAATATGACCCAGATATTCCACCTCTTGGACTCCAAAGAAGCATTTGGATCTTTTTGCATATAATTGTTTCTCCTCCAATAGTTGTAGCACCCTGTCAACATGTTCAACATGATCCTTCCAAGACTTGTTGTAGATTAGTATATCATCAAAAAATACAAACACAAATTTTCTAAGAAATGGTTTGAAAATTGAATTCATCAAACCTTGAAATGTTGAAGGTGCATTGGTAAGGCCAAAAGGCATGACCAAAAATTCATAATGACCCTCATGAGTTCTAAATGTTGTTTTCGGAATGTCTTCAGTTTTCTTTCCGATTTGATGATATCCTGAACAAAGATCCAACTTGGTGAAGTAAATTGATCCATGCAATTCATCTAGTAATTCATCAATGTCAGGAATGGGAAACTTATCTTTAATAATGAGCTTGTTGAGCTCCCTATAATCCGGACACATGTGCCATGATCCATCCTTCTTATGCACCAATACTACTGGAGTAGAGAAACAACTTTGACTTGATTGAATTATACCAGCCTCTAGCATTTCTGCAACCATACGTTCAATTTCACTCTTTTGGGCACAGGGATATCTGTACGACCTGATGTTTGGAGGAACACTTCCTGGAATCAGATGAATAGCATGATCATGATCACGAACAGGTGGGAGACCTTTGGGAGTCTCAAATACCTTGGAATGATTGTCCAAAACCTTTTAGAGATCTGGTGAAATAGATGATTCCAATATGGAAACATCTAGCGAACATGATTGTGCAATTACACCTCTTTGTTCCTTTTTTAGAAGCTTTGTCATACCATTAGAGCTAATTATCTTTCCCAGTTTCCCTACAATACCCCTCAATTCCACTTCCTTTCCTTCCACAAAACATTTCATGAAAATTTCTTGAAAATTAAAAGCTATTGTACCCAAGGATTGTAACCATTGGACTCCTAGTACAACATTAGCACCTCCCATTGGAATGAAAAGCATTGGGCTAGTCAATACATATTCTCCCATGGATAGCTTGATATTATGGCACTTTCCGAAGCAATTTATTGTTCCTCCATTTGCAACCATCACTTGACACTCTGGTGCTGGATATAAGAAGCAATTCAGTTCTTTTGCTACCTTACATTGAATAAAATTGTGGGTACTTCCTGAATCAATCAACACTATTACCTTTTTCTTCTTGATTTGTCCTTCTATATTGATGGTTTGAGGAGTGTTAATTCCCGCCAATGCATTACAAGATATGGTTGGATTTATTTCTTCTTTTCTAGGCTTTGTTCTTGGAGTATATCCTCTTCTTTTGACCTTTCTTGCTCCTTTTCATCTTCCTCTTCACAATCTATGTAGAATAATTTCTTCTCAGCACACTTATGACCTTTAGTGTATTTGCTATCACAACTGTAACAAAGCCCTTTTGCTCTTTTTTCTTCCAATTGTTGTGGTGTCAACCTTATAGGTTGTGGAAGACTAGGGGCAACAACATTTCCGTCTTTATAGTTGTGAGTGGTATGCTTCCTGGTTGCCATAATTTTGCTTTCCATTTTTCTTGCTAACCTGAATGCCTTCTCTAATGAATCAGGTTCCCAAAGGCGAACATCATGTTGGATATTATCCTTTAAAGTCCCTATGAACACGTCAATCTTATGCTCCTATGGAATATTTTTTACCCTTATGTTCAATTTTTGGAACTCCTCAATGTGCTCCATTATTGAACCCTTTTGTTTGAGACTTATCAATTGGGTAAAAGAAAGTGTTGATTTTTGTATCCTCATAATGTAGTGTCAATTCTTCCGTAAAAATTGGCCAAGTGATAATTTGTTTATGAGAGCAAAGCCATTGATACCATACAAACTGATTTGGTTCCAAACATAAAGTTGCAATACGTACCTTTTGTGTGTTTTGCACATTATTGAGATCAAAAAATTGCTCCATCTGTAATATCCATGTTGCAGGATCCTTGCCATCAAACTTCATCATATTGATTTTTGGAATATGGTGGGTATTTGATCCAACATTATATTTTATGAAATCATGATTAACATTTTTTTTTTTCGCATCATGAGTTTCCTTTACAACCCTTTCACCATTTGTAAGTATTTCTTCTAGAAAATTTGTCAAATCTGTCTTCAAATCTACCATGTCTGTCTTCAAATCTGTCTTCAAATCTGCCATGTCTCCTTCAAATATGTCTTCAAATCTATCTTCAAATAGTCCATCTTAGCTTCCATGCCCTTTATCTTAGATTCCACGCCATTTATCTTAGCTTCTGTTAGCTTTTGTGAGCATGACATTTGTTGCACTTGTTCTTGTAATTTTGATATATCATGTAGCATATCTTCCTCTTCTTCATGAGTCATGCTAGAGCTTTCAGGTTGCTTATTAGGTATTTGCATTTTCTTTCTTTAGGGCATCAATTATTGATAATATTGCTCTACTATGCCCTTGAATTCCTTCAAAATAAATTTTCAAACCAATCTTAAGCAAAAATTTAAAAGAATCTACACACCTTTTTTCACTTTGTAGGAGCTCGATATTGCTTTTGATGTACCTCTGTACTTTCGGATCATCCAGTTATGGAATTGCAACTTGCAGTAGCCCTCTATGTCCTCTTTCCAATGCCACCAGCCTAATCCAAATTTAATTCTCGAAGGAAGAGTTATGCAAAATCTCCCACAGTGAACTGATTATAGACTAGTTCAGTAGAGCGAACTTGTATGACGTGCAACGAGTTAGTGTTTTGACCTTTGGATCTGAAGAATATATACAAGAACCTACAGTCTGTCCTCTTTCTGTACCTTCTTACGAAATTTCAAGCCAATGCTCAGAGAGAAAGTTATGACGATTTTTCCTAGGTCACCTGTTTGGAATGTAATTCAGGAGTCTACAAAAAGACCAACTTCCTTAGATCATATCTCCAAACTTATAGCGTGAAAAGCTCTGAAATTCAGACCTGAGATTTAGTGCGATTTCTTCTCAAATGGGTTTTGTTTTAGCTTTTGAAAAGTCGCAGAAAAAAATTTATAGCGAAAATGCCATGATGACCTGTTTGGAGTAGCGAACCCTAGAATCCCAAAGTTCTAATACCAAATGTTATGAAACCAACTCAAGCAAAGATAGAAAAGATAGATCAATGCCTTAGAATTCAGCCTCTTCGAGGGGGCAACCTCCTTTACATTACATAAATGAAAAATTCTTGGATGATTCAAATGACAAAGCCTCATTTCTATATATAGGAGTCTAAGGAGTCACAATATAACCCAGCTGACCTAACAATTATAGTATAAAGCCACAAAAATAATAATAGAGGGATTCTATGGGGCACAGTAATAACAATATGGGGATAATAATGGCACAACAATATTAATAATGGATGCAACTACAATATTAATGGGGTAATCACTAGTATTATAGGGACACTACATCCGATGTGAATGATTTTCTCTCTCTTCTGCTGGATGTGTGGCACTCGCTGTATGGCATCGGGCGGAACTCGGTTGAAACCGCTTATCGCTCGTAGCCCCTTCGATATTCTGTCGGTTTTGTGGAATAACGCTTTTATGGAATCAGAATGATATCCATTGCGTTTTATAATTTTCGGGTTTGTGTTCTTGCGGCCTTTCCTTCTTTGAGGGGTTTTCCTTGTCACTAATTGCATATCAGAAACTACCCCTATTTCTCGAAATGGCCTCTAACTTTGCTAATTTATGGCAACGCGCGTTACCATGGGTCGATGGTTTGCGTGCTTGACTGATGATCCTTGTTGCTCCGCGCTGATCACAAATTGCAACTGTTATGAGGATATCTTCGATAAGATTGATATTTGTAAGACTTTTAATCCTTGACATGATTTTTAAAGAGTTCATGAAAAGTTAGAGAGTGTTCTGGGATCCAATTTGGATCACGTGGAGATAATGGTTGTGTTTCCTTGAGGCATTTACATTTTTGAGGATCTACAATAGTGGGTGCTTCCTTATCGCCTTCCAAGTGATATGATTCATGAAGAATTTGACGTCCACTCATGTAAGAAGAGAGGGTTATGGTTGTATCTCTTTCTTAGGGATCCAGATGAGAATGGGGAGATGGTAGAGGAGAAGGAAGGATCCCAGAGTGTTTGAAATGTGATGGAACTATGTGGGTCTAAGTTGAGCCCAAAGGATTACATTTGTCTATAGATGTTTTTTGCTGCTACATGTTGTCTTGCTTATCAGTTCAGGAATTCTAAGATACTTTTGGCTCTTTCCATCTTTAATTTTTTTTCTTGGCATCACGAGGATGAGAATGCCCTTGAAAACAAAGATAAGCATTCCAGTGATGACGTGGTTGTTGATAGGACCTATAACAGAAATTTGTGTTTTCATAATCCCTTAATTGCGAAAAGGTTATGCCATTCCAATTAATCAAGATCCTATATGGTAGCCCTTTTTTGAGATCTATGTCGACATAGATGTGTGCAAATTTTAGAATACCCCTCCCAAATATGTTTGTATCTATCTTAATAAAACAACCTAGAGAGTGTCCTATAGAAGCTAATGTATTTGGAGTTAACACATGAATGGGAATATGAGGAAGTCTTGCCCAAACTAGAGTGGCCAAAGATGTCATGGATAACGGGTTGAATTTAAGAAACCGTGTCTGAAAAGAGAGCCTAGAATGACCCCAAAACCAAGTTACTCAAACAAAAACTCTTTGATGATGCTCTTCATTTTTTGAAATAAACCATAAAGAAGTTGTTCGAAGATAAATACAAATTTGTATTCGGGGACTAGGTTTGATTCACACATTCCTGAAGTGTAGATGTTGATGGCTAGAGCCCATTAAAATGACAAATTATGGCATTCCACTCAAAGGATACCTTGAGAAGAGTGGGATGTAGGTCTTCCACCTCTAGATTTAGAATATCTTCTACTTGTTCTATAATGAAGATTGACCCTGAGAGATCTTTGGCAGTCAGTTATGAGAACATTGATCCTAGAGAATCTTTAAAGGATCATGGTTGGGAGGAATAGGACACACCCTAGCCTTTGGCTCCTTTGTTCAATCTTGAGACTAGGAGGATTAAGGTGTCCTTGGCTATACCATATTCCTTGAGAAAAATCCCTTCTTGAAGCTGCCTACCCCTATGTAAGAGTTGCATTGAGATAAAAGATATTCTTGTTCGATCTTGAATTTTGGCTTTCATTGTAGGAACAAAGTCGGTGGCTTTCACCTGTATATAGAGGGTAACCCTTGAGAGTGGTCTCAACAAGACTAGAAAATTCGAGTGATCTGAAGTGACGTCATCACCTTGAAGGAGGGAAAAACTATGCTACAAAATAAAATCCCCACAGATTAATAGATATGCATCAATGACATTAGAATGAGGGACCTTTAGATGAATGGAAGAATTTTGAAATTGAAAATCCCCCAGAGACAAGGACATTACTAAAGGCTTTAAAATTTCCATGACAATCTCATAAAACCAAATTATATCTAAAATAACAAAATTGAATGTTTTTAAAGGTGAAGTGGGAAATTTAAGATATTTTTTCTTTTTTAAAATATGTTATTCATTATCATTGAAACTTCTTAAACTTTATTAGAAGTCACTTGTGCTTCTATCCAATTTTGAAACTTATCATGAAATATTTTAGTTGAACACATCACTCACATAATTAAGCAAGAAAAATTTAAGAGTAGAACTTAAAGATTTATTAAAATTAAGAATGGAAGATGTGTGTTAATATTTATATATATGTGCTTGTTAGGAGTAATTTGATTAGTCAAAATAGATGATGATAATGTTTCTCACCTTGATTTGAATCTAGATTAATTTTATTTGATACAATGTGTTGACCATCATATTAAATTAATGAAATTTTCTTTAACAGTAGTGTTATATGATTTTTATTAGTAACAATAATTATATGAATTGTTACCAATTTACCTAATAATATATAATAATAAAAAATTGTTGAAATTATTTTATATAAGTATCACATTAATATTAAAATACAATTAAAAATAACACTAATTAGAAAAATTTTAGAAGAATATAAATATTTAAATTATTTAACAATTAACTTTATTGATTAAACTTTATAGAATATGATATGATAGAAATTTATAGAATATCATATAATAAAAATATTAATGGTACTTTGATAAAATCTCATTTACTTTCTTAAAAAGCAAGGAAATGTAAAGATTTGTTTAGCCATTTGTGATGGAGAAAAAGATAGGCAAGCATCATATTTAGAAACTCGAAATGGATTTGGACTATTTCTAATCGTATTTACAAACTGGAAATGGCTTTGGACTATTTCTAAGTTCTTAGAGGCTTCACTTTTATGTGTGCAGGAATTAAAGAGGAGAATTGCAAATATGAAAGATAGAATTAGGATTCTCCAATCAACACAGAGGTAGGGTAATTCGAGAGTCGATCCATGCAATTGATTTTATCATCCTTACTGTATCTTATATTCATGTTTGCTTCTGATTGGTTGTAGAAAGATGGTGGGGGAGGAGCCACATGTTCAATGATGGAATTGAATGAGTTGGAGATCCAAGCTGAGCAGGCATTGAACAGTGTCCAGGCAGGAATGGTAGTTATAATATCACAACTGTTTCAAGTGGATAGAATTAATTCTATGACGCATAGCTTCTGTATTAACTTAAATGATGTTTATTGCTTGGCATATTAAATGTTTTTCATTACTTGGCATATTAGGAAAAAAAACATTACTAATGGTTGTTTTTCTTTTGGAATCTCAGGCCGAAATATTAATGGCTCAAATAGAACAACTTAAAACACAGGTAATAGGCACGACATGATGATGCCTCCTTTGCATATAAATATTTGAGAATGCATGATAAGTTATGCATAGCTTCTGTATTAACTTAAATGATGTTTATTGCTTGGCATATTAAATGTTTTTCATTACTTGGCATATTAGGAAAAAAAACATTACTAATGGTTGTTTTTCTTTTGGAATCTCAGGCCGAAATATTAATGGCTCAAATAGAACAACTTAAAACACAGGTAATAGGCACGACATGATGATGCCTCCTTTGCATATAAATATTTGAGAATGCATGATAAGTTATTATACATGATGATGCATTCCTTTTGCATAGAAATATCTGAGAATGAATGATAAGTTATAATATGTATGGTAATGTGGGAAATAAATATTTTTAATATTGTAATTTATGTTAAAAATTTAGATTTTTTTTTAATATTATATGTAGTTGATAGTTAAATATATAATTTTTTTCTTTTTTCTATTGTGTTAGTCCAGTTTAGTTTAGATTCACTGTAGTAACTTATTGTTGAGATCCCTAATGTAATTTTATTTAACTGATTCATTGTTAGGTCCCTATAATACTAGTGATTACCCCATTATTATTGTAGTTTTATCCCTTATTAATATTGTTGAACCTCTATTGTCTCCATATTTTTAGTAATGTAACCCATGGAATCCCTTTATTGTTATTTTTGTGGTTTTATATTATTATTGTTAGGTCGGCTGGGTTATATTGTGACTCCATAGACTCCTATATATGGAAATGAGGTTTTTTCGTTTGAATCATCTAAGAATTGTTCATTTGTGTAATGTAAAGGAGGTTGCCCCCTCGAAGAGGCTGAATTCTAAGGCATTGATCTCTCTTTTCTATTTTTTGTGAGCTGGTTTCATAACATTTGGTATCAGAGCTTTGGATTCTAGGGTTTTTCTACTCCAAATAGGTCATCGTGACATTTTCGCTATAACTTTTTTTTCTGCGATGTTTAAGAAGCAAAAAAAAACCATTTGAGACGAAATTACACTGAACCTCGTGTCCAAATTTTAGAGCTTTTCGTACTATATTTGTGGAGGTATGATTTGAGGAAGTTAGTCTTTTTGCAGACTCCTGAATTACATTCCAAACAGGGGACTTGGGGAAAATCATCATAACTTTCTCTCTCAGCATCGGATTGAAATTTTGTAAGAAGGTACAACAAGCGGAAGGAATGTAGTTTCTTGTATATATTTTTCAGTGCCATAGGTTGAAAAAGTGACACGTGGCACTTCATACAAGTTCGCTCTTCTGGAAAGGTCTATAATCAGGTCATCTTGGGAGATCGTGCATAACTCTTTCTTGGAGAATCCAATTTGGATCAGACTGGTGGCATTGGAAAGAGGATGCAGAGGGCTACTACAACTCACAATTTCAGAACTAGATGATCTGAAATTACAAAGATACATCAGATTAAATATCAAGCTCCTACAAAGTGAAAAAATGGTTTTTTTTTTTTTTTTTTGTTTGTTTGTTTAAGCTTGGTTTGAAAAATTAGTTTGAAGGAATCCAAAGGGCATAGTAAAGCATTATTATCAGTAATTTATGCCTCGAGGAAAGAAAAGGAAACACCTAGTAAGCAACCTGAAAGCTCTAGCATGACTCATGAAGAAGAGGAAGAAATGCAAAATGTTATATCAAAATTATGAGACCAAGTGCAACAAGTGTCACTTGCACAAAAAGTAACAGAATCTAAGATGAAAGATGTAGAAGCTAAGTGGATGGTTTAAAGAAAGGTGTAGAAGCTAAGACAAATTGTTTAAAGAAAGGTGTAGAAGCTAAGTTGAATGGCATGGAAGCTAAAATGAATGGCATGGACGCTAAAATGGATGGCATGGATGATAATTTCATTTAAGGTTTCTGTTCCTTTAGCAAATCTAAGATTGAGAGCTTTTTTTTTTTCGAGATCCTTTCTTAGACCCACAAGTTCACATTCTAGCTTTTCATTGTGTTTTTCTCTTTCAACAAGTTGGTATGTCAAGGTATCTATAATCATATTCTTTTCTTCTAAATAGATTTTGAGTTTACAGATTTCTTCATAAAGGTCATCTTAATCTAAAACATCCAAAAAGTCGTCATCTTCATAAGCCATCAGAATTCTATAGTCATTACTATTTTCATCTTCATCATTGTTTAATAAACCATCGCTATCTTCATGAGTATAGTAGCTCTTTTTACTTACACTTTGTTTTCTATTCCATTTTGCAGATTCCTTCCCTTTATCATATTTATCTTTATGAGGACATTTGGCAGCATAATTACCGACTCTACCACAAGAAAAACATTTGAAAGGTAGTTTACCTCTGAATTTTCAAGAACCTCGTTGAAGCTTCTTGACAAAGTTTGCTTCCTCTTCTTCTTTAAAATATGTCCTGATTCATTGAGTTCTTCTATTCCTTTTGTTGAAGCTTTAAATGCGACTTCTCTCATATCTGATTGACCTCCTTTCCGAATATCAAAATCAGTTAAGATTCCGTGAAGCTGTGTCATAATAATAGTTTGTAGATCTTGCTTTTCTTCTATGGCAGATACTTTTGATTCAAATTTAGAAGATAAGGATCTTAAAACTTTTTCAACTAAGGTAACTTCCTTTATCTCTTCACCCAGATTCTTCATGCAATTAACAATCTCATCTATACGTAAGAAGTAACTAGATATACTTTCATCATTGTGCATCTTGAGAGTTTCATATTGAATTCTGAGAGTTTGCAGTTTAGCACGTTTTACCTGAGTGTCTCCTTCGTAGCTTAGAAAGATTTTGTCCCATATTTCTTTGGTTGATTTGAACTGCATAACTTTGACAAACTCTAATTCTGACAGACTTCCCAATAATGTATTAACAACCTTGGCATTGGTTTCATATTGCTTTTTACCTGTTGTATCTATAGGAATTACTGATGGAAATGTATGTCCTCCTTCCACGATTTCCAAGACATTTGTTCCAGGAGATTGAAGATAGGTTGTGGTTCTTACCTTCCAATAAACAAAGTTACTCCCATAAAAGATTCGAGGTCTGATGGATACCTCGCTTTCTTGATTACTCATTGATCCGGATTTAAACAGGAACGCAATAAAATACAGAGATAACCATATACACAAAGATGCAACGGAAATAATACTTCATTCCATTAATGGAAAATACTGAAATATGCTTACAACCAGAAATAGAAATAAACCAGCTAGGGCGATGGTAGCTTATCTCTGAGAAGAGATGTGTGGCTACATGCCTCTGAACTGTCTTACAATGAGGCTCGAAGGCCTATTTATTGTTGAGAAACAATGGAAAACATTCCAAAACCTAACCCTAGAAGATGAAACGCTAAACTATGGGCCCCGTTTGGGGAAATTGGTACATCAACTTCCCAGGGTTGTAACTTTGGCATACGATCTCCGTTTGACGCGCATGATAGCCCGTTGGAAAGATCTCTCCGAGAACTACGAAGGGAAAGACGATTTTTTGTCTAAAACATCGCGAAGCAAGATTTCCCAAAAAACGTCGTTTAGGGCCTCAAAACGGCTCCGGAAGTTTAGGACCCGAAAAACTACTAAAAATAGTAAACTGCGCTATAATTAAGGAAACTGAAAATGTTGAGGTGGGGGTCCAGGTGGACTTGGCAGGTGGCTCCACCTGGATCATTCCTCCCCCCTTAGGAAGCAATGGTCCCCATTGCGTTGAGTTCCTCCATGAGATGAGGAAACTTTTGCTGAACTTGGTCCCTGGTGAGCCACTTGCCCTGGTGAAGGAGTTGTCCTGCTTTGACAATTCGATACAGTTGGATATTCTACTGGCAAGTGTGCTTGATTTGTGTGTCCATGATCCGATCAGTTTCAGCTTGTTCCATGCAAGATGGATTTAACTCTATGGGTGTGAGTTGTTCTGCAATGTCGGACGTGTCTAGTAATGGCGGAAAGTATGGCCGAAGGTGGTCGACATTGAACACCGGGTGCAGGCTAAGGAATGGGGGAATGCTAAGCTCAAATGCATTGTCTCCCACAGCCTTGGTAATGGTGTAAGGGCCATATTGGAGTGGTCTGAGTTTCCGATAGGCTCCGGTAAGGCGTTCCTTTTGCAAATGCAACCAGACTTTGTCATCCACCTGAAACTTGTTTGGCTCCCGATGTTGATCATGTCGTTGCTTGTACTTAGCATTTGCTTTCTCCAAAATGTCATGGACCTGCTGGCGAATATGTTTGATGTGCTCAATGAAGTTGTTTGCCTTATTTGTTTCGGACTGGATATAAGCAGAATCTACATGAGGAGCTGCAAATGGCATGGCCACATCGATGGGACATAGTGGCTGGAATCCCAAGCCCACCTGAAAAGGGCTGTATCCAGTCGAGCTGTGGAGAGCCCGGTTGTAGCTGTGCTGAACATAGGGGAGGCTCTCGTCCCATGTGCTTGGATGCTTTGAGTTGTACATGTGCAGAATGTGTACGATCATCCTGTTGACAACCTCTGACTGGCCATCAGTTTGAGGATGGAAGGCTGTGGACTTAGTGAATTTGGTGTCCAGCATCGACCAGAGACTAGACCAAAATGTACCGAGGAACCTGCTGTACCGATCTGAGATGATAGACTGTGGGATCCCAAAGTGTACCCACAGTCATTCAAAGAAGAGTTTAGCAGTGGCTTCTGCTGTGATATTCTTCTTGCAGGCCGCCATAATGGCCATCTTTGAGAACCTGTCGACGACCACAAAAACACAGTCATTTCCATGCTTAGTGGAAGGAAGGCCTGACATGTAATCCATGGAGATGGATTCCCAAGGCCGATTAGAGGTAGGCAGCGGGGTATAGAGGCCTTGCTTCTTGATGGTTGGTTTGGCAATGGCGCAGGCAGTGCATGACCTTATGTACTTCCCGACATTCTGTCGAAGATTCGGCCAATAGAAATACTTCTGCAGTACTGCCACCATTTTTTCGACCCCAAAATGCCCAACAGCCCGACTGTAGTGTGCTTCCCAAATCATCTTGGCACGCTCGCTTGAAGGAACACAAAGGTGACCTAGGTGGCATAACAGGCCATCCTGGAGGTGAAAATCTGGAACATGCTGACCCTCCAAGAGGTTTTGGTATGTGTGGTTGAATTCTGGGTCGCTTTTGTAGAGCAGTGGCCAATCAGAAGTCTCGTGCCCACAAGAGTTGGGCACGGTGGTTAACGCCATGATCGGTGGTCGACTGAGGCAATCTGCAACATTATTAGTGCTTCCCTTCTTATACTTGATATTCAAATGGAACTGTTGCAGGTATGTGGACCAATTTTGATGGCGATCATTCTGCAATTTCCCTTGGGTCTGTATGAACTGCAGGGGTCGGTGGTCTGTGTGGATGACCGTTTTCTTTCCCAAAATGTAATGCTTCCATTGTCGGCATGCCTGCACAATGGAATACATCTCTTTATCATAAGTGGGATACTTTCGGACTGTGTCTGAAAGTGTTTCACTGTGATATGCCACTGGATGCCCATGTTGAGTAAGGACTTCCCCAATAGCATAGTCAGAGCCATCTGTATCGACCTCAAATGGTTGTTGTAAATCTGGTAACGTGAGAACTGGTGCCGTGCAGAGGCGATCTTTCAACTCTATGAATGCCTTCTATTGAGATTCAGACCAAAAGAATTTGGCCTTTGCTCCTCCCTTGGTGACTTGACTCAAAGGCCAAGTGATATGAGAAAACCCCAACACGAACCTGTGGTAGAAGTTGGCAAGACCTAGAAAGCCGCGGAGCTCTGTCAGAGTGGTTGGAGATGGCCAATCCCGAATCACTTGGTTCTTGGCTGGATCCACATGCACCCCCTGTTCATCAATAATGTATCCCAGATACTGAACCTGGGTCATGCCAAAAGTGCATTTCTCCAAATTGGCACATAGCTTGTGTTGCCACAATGTTTGGAGAACTTGTCGGATGTGGTGGAGGTGCTCTTCCCAACTCTGGCTGAAGATCAGAATGTCATCCGAGTATACCACTACAAATGAGTTGGTGAATGGCTACAAGATATCATCCATTAGCCTCATGAAGGTTGCAAGAGCATTCGTCAACCTGAAAGACATAACCAACCATTCGAAAAAGCCCTCCTTGGCTTTGAAGGCAGTCTTCCACACATCAGAGGGTTCGATTGATACCTGGTGATATCCTAACTTCAGATCGATCTTGCTGAAATATTTTTCCCCCTTTAGTTGGTCCAGGAGGTCATCAATCCGCGGGATCAAGTACCTATTACGAACAATGATCTTGTTCAGCGCCCGATAGTCAATACAAAGTCTCCAAGTCGCATCCTTCTTCTGTACCAACACAATTGGGCTCCCACAAGGCGATGAACTCGGACGGATGTGGCCTTTCTGCAGCAGCTCCTGAATCTACCTCTTGATTTCATTGTTCTCCAGAACAGAGCACCGATAAATTGGTCCATTGGGTAGCGGCGCACCTGGGGTCAGATCGATGGAGTGCTTGACCTGACAGTGCAAAGGAACCCCTACGGGAGAGGTGAAGATGTTCGCGTACTCCTCCATGACCTTGTCCCTCTGTAGTTGTCGTGCAGAGGGGCCCTGTCTGGAGGTTGTGGCCACTGTCTTCTTCTTTCCTTGAGGGCGTATCATCAGGAAAACAAATTTTCTAGTTTTGGAAATGAGCTTACTGCATTGTTTTGCAGTAATCAAAGAGATGGCAATAGGCGGTGCTACCTCTGGTATCCCGTACAATTGATTTCCCAATGTAATAATAACAACACGGGGCCTTCATTCATACACAGCATGTCGCTTCCACAAGTATGGTTGTCCGAATAATACATCAAAAACTTCAAGGGGAGCAATGTCACACAATACCTCATCTGTGAAGGGCTTGATGTTGTATGGAAGGCGACATTGTTGGCTCACGCGAAGATCTCATCCTTGGTGCAGCCACCCGATGGTGTATGGTTGTGGATGTGTTGTGATCGATAAGCCCATCCACTTCACGACCTCTGCCAAAATGAGGTTCTTTTGGCTCCCGCTATCGACAATGAACTGTAGCGGGGAGCCCCTTACCCACATCTGGAAGTGGAAGAGACGCTTCTCCTCCTCTGGATCTTCGGGTTCATTTTTATGGATCTTGGCAGTAGCAACAGTGGCGTTGGGATCCGCGTCAATGATCTACTTCCCTTTGTCATTCCCCTTGTTGGGTTCTGACTCAGAGTCGGAACCTACATCTGATTCTGAAACCTTTAGCTCAGCCACCAATGACTACTTCGCCTGACACTCACTTGTGTTGTGAGTGGAGATCTTATGGAACTCACACCATTTTCCCGTGTCCTTTTTTAGCTTTGCGGCGTTGTTCTTTGCTTGTAGCTTTGGCGGGTTGTCTTGGGCTGCCCTGCCTTGGCTTTGTCCTTTGTTCTATGGTTTCGGGGCACCTTTCCCTTGCTTTGGATTCGCAAATCCAAAGTCTCGCTTCTTTTGTTTAAACTTATGCTCGATCTTGACGACATATTGATATGCTATGTCGAGCGAGGAGATGTTCAAGAATTCCATTTATTCCTGGATGTACTTGTGCAGGCAGCCGCGATATTTGAGTATCAAATGCTGCTCCGAATCCTTGATACCCAACTTCGTGCGAAGGGTATGGGAAAGATTGGTGAACTCCGGCACATCTTGATCCCTTCCCTGCCGCAGCATGGTCCACTTTATGTATTCATCCTCATAGCTTCCAACATGGTTGTATTGCTCCTTAATGGCCTCCCGGAATGAATTCCAGGTGGGTGTGGCTGAAAATAGCGAGCCTGTAGTTTCATCCTTCTGCTTGCAGTAGGTTTCCCACCAGTCCTTGACGTGGGGGGCTGCTTTGAGAAGAGCGAAAATAATCTTTTCCTGACTCGAAAATTCATGAACAGAAAAATAACCCTCTAGCAGATTTAACCATTTATCTATGGCATCTGCGTCTATCTAACCCTTGAATATGGGGATTTCAAAATTAACTTGTACCTTAAAGGGTGTGGCATTTCCTGAGTAGTTGTTGGAAGCCAATGCGTCGCTTCTGGGTAGCCGATGAAGGATTTGGGCAAAGCTGTCCATCATCGCGTTCCATTGTCGCTCGAGGGCTTCTTCGAGCAATATTTTGATAGGATCTCCTGCCCCCTCATCTTTCTTCTCATCCTCCGTGGGAGGCCGTCGGGATTTGCGAGGCTGGTCTTGCAAAGGTTCGACTAGTTCAAGCCCTAACTCCTTATAGCCCGACCTCGTTGGGGACATGCAAAGAAAAACAGAGAACAAGCAGACCGCTCTGATACCACTGATCTGGATTTAAATAGGAACCCAACAAAATATAGAGATAACCATATACAAAAAGATGCAGTAGAAACAATGCTTCATTTCATTAATGGAAAATACCGAAATATGCTTACAACCAGAAATGGAAATAAACCAGCTAGGGCGAT
>APFE031125228.1:56908-77581 GCA_000404065.3 Pinus taeda
AACTGAAAAAACTGAAAGAAGCACTAGAGGGGATCCAAGTGGAATTAGCAGGTGGCCACCAATATCCACCTGGATCAGCAACCCCCTTATTCTATTGTTATGCCCATGTAGTCCCCATATTGTTATTATAGTGCCCCATAGAAGCACAATATTGTTATGTCGGATCTAATTACATTATGACCCCTTAAACTCCTATATATAGAAAGGATGTCTTTTCATTTGTATCATCCAAGAATTTTTCATTTGTGTAATTTAAAGGAGGTTTCCCCCTTGAAGAGGCTTATTTCTAAGGTGTTGATCTATCTTTTCTATATTTTTGTGAGCTAGATTCATAACATAATCAAGCCCAAGAAGAAAGATCCAAATGACCATGCATCGATAAATCATGGAGGTGGATGAAAAGAGCCTCCCCCCTCTCCATATTTTAGTGAAAATTATTATTCTTCTTCTTCTCATCACTCTAACATGCATCATGGAATACATCTAAGAAACCATTTTTTAACCTAGATGTAAAGTTTGATTTGCCCACATATAATGGAGAATGTAATATAGATAAACTAAACAATTGGATCATACAGATCGAGGTTTATTTCTGGATTCAACAGATCGAAGAAGATGAGCCAAATATCCAATTAACATCTCTTCGGCTAAGTGGCATCGCTCTCATCTACTGGGGGAGCAAGTTGCAAAAATATAGCAAAAACTTGGGTAATCTCCTTTCTTCTTGGTCCAATTTTCATTAAAAGATCAGTTTTATCCTTTGGGTTATCAACAAAAGGATTTAATGGAATGGTAATATTTAAGGCAAGGAAAGGGTCAAAATGTACAAAGCTTCATAGAATATTTTAGAAAACAAGCATCAAATTTGGGCATTTCACTTGATTCACCTGAAACTGTAACAAAGTATATTGGTGCTTTACATAGTTACATAAGAAATTCTTTCTTATTATTTTATCCTACTACTATTGATGTGGCCAATGTGAAGGCCATTCACCTTGAAAGAAGAGGCAAGAACAATAGAGAAGAAAAACCAAAGAAATCATCTTTCAAACCTCATAATGGCAAGTTCAAAGGAAAAGGCAAGCGAAAAGACAAGAAGGAAGCTACAACCAAGAAAGAAGAAGGAGTGAATCCATCTTGCACACATTGCAAAAAGGAAGGCCATACCGATGAACATTGTTGAAAATTGCATCTGGAGTTGAAACCAAAGATATTTGGTAGAAAAGGCAAGCAAAAGTCTGTGGCAATCGCACAATAGGACCTTGGATTTGATTCAGATGATGAGACATTGATCACAATAGTGGGCACACAAGCTACTTAAGAACTTAAAGTTAAATATGATGATGAAATTTTTTCAAGAGAAGGTTGGTTACAAATGCTATAGGAGAAGAAATGCATAGATGATTTATTAAGTGGAAGAGTAACTCTGCTTGCAGATCAATTGGATGAGCCATATATAACTAAGTACAAAGATTTGGTAGAGTAAGACAAAGATGAAGATAAAATAACTCAAATTATGATTTAGTGAATTTCATGAATGCTTACCAGTCTGTAGGTATTGGTAGCTACTAGGAAATAACAACAAAAAGAGTAGAACATAAATCAGCTGTAATCTCTATCTGCAATTAAAACTTGGACTTTGATTAGTCAAATTAACAATGCTTAAAAACTCTCAATGATGGAAGTGAACATGTTGGAAAAGGCATTGAAATGAATTGGCCTCACCCTAGTTGTAACAAGGAGCAATATCTATTGTTCTTGATTTGGAGTAAGAAGAAGAAGGAAGAAGTTTGGAGCAACAAGTTCAAGAAAATGTTTCATCAAAATACCATAGAAAAGAAAGTCAAAATGAAATATTTAAGTCATGTTTGTAAGTGTAGTTGAGACTTAGACCAGTAGGTGAGTAAACATATAGGTCGTGATTAAGGGGAGGTGTCAAAATAATAATCACGACCTCTGTTCATGTGACAATGGAGACTATTCCATAGCAGTAATAACTGTTAGTTTGGTATTTTCATCAAGAGATAATAATAGTCGGTAGGATTCAATATTAAATATCTGCCTCGATTCATGTATAAATTGCAATATTTGGGAATGAATTTTTCAATCTTTTTGTGTCCAGTATTCTTCTCTGATATGGGGTGGTAAAATATGCCATGGAAATCCATATCCATCTCCTCTTCATTCTCCCTTGTTTTTTGCTCCCATGTGCTCAACAACATTGTATTCTTCATTAGCAGCTACTCTCTATACTGCATCTATCTCCACAGGAAGGTAAATACTGTAGTTCTTATTCTTGGATACTTTCCTTATCTCTTCTGCCTCTTCCTTCCTCTACCGAATTCCTATGCTACAAGGGACAAGACAAATTTGAAGTCATGGCTATGGTCTTGAGAGGGATTCTGCTAAGACCTTTTACCTAAGGAGGGTGTGTTTTAGTTGAGCGTACGTTAGAAAATTGCTACATTATACAAATCGATAAATTTTCTATTATAATACAACTCTTGTCAATTGAGAAAGAATTTTCAATATACTAAAACATTAGATCATCTCCCTTATGGTTAATCATGATCGAGACAAATGTGATAATGTTAAAAGTGGGCAAGTAAAAGTAAAATTCAAGAGGAAATTGCTGGAAAGGCAAAGGAGCTTAAACACAAAAATTCACACAAAATACACGAGTTGCGGATCTTCTATTGATCACACAAAAACTTGATTATTACAATGAACCTAGTGAAGGGTACTTAACCTTTTCCAACTAGCTACTCACCTAAAATAACTTGACATGCAACCACACACTTGACATGAAACCACACACTATAAATTCGAATATGACTTAAATCAACTTGACTCGATTCTCATTTAACTGACTCTCTAACTTTAGCCAACTCCTCATGCGAGACTAATTAGCTTATTTTAGCACTCCCCCTTAATTATGACCACTAAACTAAGACATGAATCATGAAAACTCAAACATGCCTACTGGTCTATGTCTCAGCTAAGCTTACAACACCCAAGTTACTTATATGAAACTCAAACACATATTTTGTTAATGAGTTAGTAAATATATCAGCCAATTGATCACTATATTTACAAGGCTTCAAATGAACTCCATTACTCACAAGTTCTCTAATAAAGTGATATCTAGTATCAATATGCTTGCTCTTCCGATGAAACACACTATTCTTGGATAGTGTAATCATTGAAGTGTTGTCACAATACATTGTTGTTGATCCTTGTTGTTTCTGCTTGAGTCCATCAAATACTCTTCTTCACCAGACTACTTGACATGCTGCTGATGTTGCTGCTACATATTCTGCTTCTGATGACGAAAGTGTCACAATAGGTTTCTTCTTAGATGCCCATGAAATCACATATGAACCAAGATGGAACACATAACTAAAAGTTCTCTTCATATCATCCAAATTTCTTACAAAATAATTTTCTATGTACCCAATCAAATCCTTCTTCTCTACACTTGCATACATTATGCCACAATCTCTAGTTCTTGATATGTATCTCAAAATTCTTTTTCCTGCACTCCAATGTGTGCCTTTTGGAGTCTCCATAAATATGGAAATCAAACTCACTCCTTACATAATATCCAGTCTTGTTGTTGTGATATACATGAGGCTACCAATCAATCTTTTAAATAGAGTTGGATTGACATCTGATCCTTCATCATCCTTGCTTAACTTTGTACTTGTTGTAACTAGTGTAGGGACATGTTTTCAATTCTCTATCCTAAATATTTTCAACAAATCTCTAGCATAATTATTTTGAGAAATAAAAATTATTTTGACAAATAAAAATCATTTTCAGATTGCTCAACTTCTATGCCAAGAAAATATTTCATGAGACCAAGATCTATCATCTCAAATTCTTTCATCGTGGTTTCTTTAAATTCATCTAACTCAAAATAACTTTTATAAATCATGTCATCAACATATATGCAAACTATCAAAATTTGTCTATGCTCATTTACCTTTGTGTACAAGGTATGCTCAATGTTGCTTCTACAAAAACCATTCTTGATCATGTAGTTGTCAATTCTACTATACCAAAGCTATAGGTGCTTGTTTGAGTTCACTTTATTCAACTTGTAAAAATTTTCTTTGTTACCTTCAACTTCATATCGTGGAGATTTCTGCACATAAATTTCTTCTTCTAGATTTCCATTCAAGAAGGATGATTTCACATCCATCTGATATAATTTCCACTTTTTCTGAGTTGTTGTCACTAAAAATTCTCTTACAGTATCTAATATGGCTACCGAAGCAAATGTTTATCCAAATTCTATTCCAAGTCGCTGCAAGAATCATTTTGCTACAAGTCTTGCTTTAAGTATGTCAATTTCACCTTTCTCATTCAACTTTGTCTTGTATACCCATTCTACACCAATGAGTATTTTATCCTTTGGAAAATCAACCAAATCCCATGTATTATTCTTTTCAATAGCTTCAATTTCTTCATCCATGGCTTGCACCCAATTTTCATCTCCGATTGCTTCTTCAAACAAAGAAGGTTAGAATGACAACAATGAAAAATTTGAACTAACATCCAAATCATCATAAATATCTTTCAGACTTCTCATATTTCTCTTACCATTGCTTGATTCATCACCTGATTGATTTTTAGGAGAACCTTGATCTGTTGGTCTGCTTGAAGATCCACGCTGCTCTGAAAATATTGGACTCTGTGTTGGTGTGTCTTTGTTTGGTGTCTTCACCTGCAATTCTTGTTGCTCCTTTTCTGCTACATCATCTTCTTCTAATAGTGGCACTTGTGCATCAATTATTTTGTTTATAATACCATTCCACGACTCTTGTTGTTTGAGCTGACAACATCTCTGCTAATTATGGTCTTCTTGGTGACAAGGTTATACAATTTGTAAGCTTTCGATTGCTCACTATAACCAGTAAATATGAATTTTTCACTTTTATCATCCAATTTTCCTCTTCACTCTTTAGGCACATGTGCATAAGCTACACATCCAAATACTCTTAGATTAGATATGCTGCAAGACATACTTGACCATGCTTGTTCTGGTACTTTGTTCATCACACTCTTTGTAGGAGATCTATTGATCACATAAATAGCACATGCAAATGCTTCTTCCCAATACTCATTAGACAAGTTCCTTCCTTTCAACATGCTTCTTTCCATGCTCATAATGGTTTTGTTCTTTCTCTCTGCTACACCATTCTACTGCGGTGTGTACCTGGTTGTAAACTATCTTCTGATTCCATGTTGTTTTGCAGTATTCATGGAATGCCTTTGAATCATATTCTCCACCATCATCTGACCTCAATACCTTGATATGTCGATCACTTTGGTTCTCTACTAAGGCTTTGAATTCTTTGAACTTTGCAAAAGTTTCAGACTTCTCCTTCAAGAAGTAAGCCCAAGTCTTTCTGCTATAGTCATCAATGAAAGTGAGGAAGTAACAACTTCCACCAATCGACTGTGTCCTCAGAGGTCCTCAAAAGTTTGTATGCACTAGCTCAAGAGGTTTCTTTGCTCTGTTTGAAAGTCCCTTTGGAAAAAATTTCACGGTGTTTCTTTCACAAGAGGCAATACTCACAAGTACTAGCAAGTTCTTTGATGGGAGGTAATCCTTTGACCATATGTTTCTGCTGCAACAATATTAAACAAGGAAAGTGCAAGTGTCCAAATCAAAAGTGCCATAACCAATAATCATTAGAACAAGCAACTGTAAAAGAACTAACATGATTGTTGTAATTCATAATTAGAGGAAAGAGTTTGTTCCTCGTCATCTTCACATTTGCTATCAGCTACTTTCTTGGGGGCTTGTCATATATAACACATTCTTGTCCTTGAAAGATAACTTTGTATCCCTTCTGTGTCAATTGACCAACACTTATCATATTATGTTTGAGACTAGGGACAATATACCTCTGAGATTGTCTTTGGCTCCCCCTGCTTGGTCAAAGTGTTGACCACTCCTTTTCCATCTACACCCACAGTCTTATTAGTCCCCAACTTTACTTTTGTCTTCACAGATTGATCCAGATTAGCAACCAAATTCTTGTTGCCCGTCATGTGGTTACTGCAACCACTATCTAATAGCCACACATTATCAGAAGGTTCATGCATGGTATGGAAAGCTAGGAACATGGAGTTATTACTATCTATAGTGACATTAGCTCTTTGGTTCCCTTGATCAATTATCCTCTTCCTGAAATCATGGGTATAGTGACCAAATTTATTGCAATAATAACATCCTATCTTTGATTTGTCAACTCTTTAATTATTGATGAAGCTTATGCAGTTTCTTCCACTTTCATGTTCATGCTATTCTCGGTCATCTCTCTGACCACCATGTCTTCCACCTTGTCCTCTAACTCTTGATATACTCGTGCCTCGACCTCTGTCTCTTGAAATAGAAACCTGGATTTTGAAAGCAGTTTCTAAAGTGGAATCCTTATTTATGTCTATCCTTGCCCCATGCAATAGATGTGATCCCATCAGTTCATCAACTGTTAGTGATGTCAAATCCTTAGCTTCTTCTATGGTTGCTACCACAACATAAAATTTGGTAGACAAAGATATCAAGACCTTCTCAACCACTTTTTGATCTTTAATTTCCTCACCATAAAATTTTAACTGATTTACAACAGTCATGACCCGATTCATGAAAGAATAGATGCCCTCTGTCTCCTTCATCTGTAGACTTTCAAAATCTCTCCTAGTATTCTACAACTTAACAATATTGACTTTTGTCATAACTTTATAGCTTGTCACCAAGGTATCCCATGCTTCCTTTGTTGAAGACATGAGCATAATCTTCTGGAACACTGCACGGTCCACGCCTTGCTCGATAAGCTACAATGTTTGTGCATTTTTCTTCTTGTCTTTCTTTCATTGTTCCCTCTCTGCATTAGTGAGAGCTTGTTCTTCTGCATCATCCTTAGGTTCTAAAAACTCAAATTGGACATAACCCCAAACATCATGAACCTGCAACATGGTTGCCATCTTAATGACCCACACATCATAATCATTCCCTGTAAATAGTGAGAATTAGGACTGGAAATTTGAAAAAACCCATCTTATTCGAAACTCTCCTTTTAAAAGCTTTGCAAAGCCTCTATAGTAATTTTATAATAAAATCCCTTTTTATAAAAGAAAACTTTATAATAAAAAAAAAAAAAAAAAAAAAAAAAAAAAAAAAAAAAAAAAAAAAAAAAAAAATAAAAATTAATTAAAATAAAAAAAAAAAATCAAAAACTACTTTGATTATTTGTTTTAAATAAAATTTTATATAAATAAAAACCTTAATATCAAAAAAATTTCATAAAAACTCTTTGTAAAAAGATTGCGACCCTCCAACGCTTCGTATAGGTTATAAAACACCTCAGAAACAAAGTTACATGTTGTTTTTGTAACTTGTTCAAACCTTTTAAAATGAACAACTCGCATGCGATTCAAAAAAAAATTTATTGCTTGACTCGGTTTTTACACTAATTGAGTGCAAAATATGCATGCTTTGTAAAGCAAATTTATTAAAAAAAAATTATTGGTCTCTTTTTTAGCTTTTTTTTAACTGCCTCTCAAAGTTCACGAATCTTGTGATCTTTTCTCAATTTTCATATCAATTTGTTTGAAACACAAAATGTTGGAAGTAATGGAGAAAGCTAAACTTAGATTATTGTTATGATGATGATAGGTTTGAGACTCTAATCTTAGACCTCATATCCTAATATCTAGGGAGTGGTTGAAACCATCCAGTTAGTGTGAAAGCCTATATATTTGAGGCTCATCTAACTCAATGTAAGCGGGCTTGTATTGTAGAATTTCCCACTGTATATCACCAGATAATGCAATATACTAAAGAAAAATACTTGATCTACTTCTACAAACAAACTTGCGGAAGCTTAATCGATTATAAGCAATATCAAATAGAACACATATAACAGAGATTGAGAAATCAATCACACACGAACATAGAAGAATACTCTGGGGAAAGCCACAACTAAAATCCCCGGTCTCTGTATTATCATACAAGTGGAAATATGTCCGGATTACACAAAGCTTTAGCTCACAAGCTATCTAGTTCTCAGTACAATCCCTCAATACAGGTCACAGACTGAATAGACACAACATATGCCTTCCTCCAATCCTCCAATCCTCCTATTTCCTTGCGAAGTTTCTCCTGGGGTCCAATGCTGCCACCTGTGTGAATTGGCCTCTCACACAACTCACCAAGCTCAGGAGTAACTGCGCAATCTAAAAGGAATGAATTCCTTTTGCATGCAAGAGATATCCTTAATGGAATATTCCTACAACTGATAATACACTGTCCCATCATCTGATCTCAACTGGGTCTCTGATTGAACTAACATGCATGAGTTATTTATGAGAGAATATTCAATTATCTGAAGTGCAGCAGTTACATGCATGCATGCATTAACTAACTGAACTCAAAATCAGTTCCACAAACTGTTGCAACTAATCTAACTGAACTTAACTCACTTAACTGAGCTAACTAATTACAACTCAAAGTACAACTCATCCTGATCTCCTTAATCAAGGGATAACTTCTTCAATCAAAGGGGAAACTATTGCATGTCTTCACATAGATTTCATGTTTGATTTTCTACAACTAATTAATTCAGGATGAATTAATTAATTATGTTACAAATAGCTACTAAGATCAAATTCGAATTTTAATTCTCAATTTTAGTTTAGAGACTAACTAAAATTAGAATGTATCCCGAAATGCTATTTATAGTAGTGCTATTTTTAGCACTTCTATTTTTAGAATTTCTTGTTTCTATTTTTCAACACTCCCTCTCAACAAGAAATGGATTATCAGTCACCCCAATCATGTCTCCATGGAACTCAAACTTGCATTTTGAAAATGCCTTAGTCAACATATCTGCATCCTATTCCTCAGTCGAAACATACAGCAACAACATGATCCTCTTCACCACACAGTCTCGGAGATGATGGTACCAGATATCAATGTGCTTGGACTTGTCATGAAATACTGGATTCTCAGAGAGTTTGATACAACTCTGATTATCGCAGTAGATCATAGTTGGATCCATCCTCTGACCAAACAATCCCACTAGAATCTTCCACATCCAAATGAACTCGCATGTTGCCTAACTGGCATCCATGTATTCAGCCTCTGCTGAGCTAAGTGCAATTGACCTCTGTTTCCTACTGTACCAGGAAACTACAGCTGAACCAAGGTTTAAGATTCCTCCAGAAGTTCTCTTCCAGTATGATGGACTCCCTGCCCATTCAGCATCTGTGAAGCCCTGAAGCTTCACTCCCTTTGTCCGTCTGTACCACAATCCATATTGAGATGTGCCTCTGAGTTATCTCAGCACATGCTTCACTGCCTTCCAAAATAGTTTGGTAGGCTGAACCATAGCTTGACTCAACTGGTTCACCACAAAGCATAAATCTAGTCATGTGTTCACTAGATACATTAGTGAACCCACAAGCTGCCGATAAATAATAGCATCTACTACCTCACCTGAAGTAGCATCCTCCTTCCTCCAGTTACCACCTAGAGGAGTCTACATTGGCGTACACTTCTCCATATGGAATCGCCTGAGTATCTCATTGGCATACTTGCCTTGAGACACAAACACTTCCCTATCCTTCTGCCACACTTCCATGCCTAGAAAGTAGTGCATAAGACCCATGTCTTTCATCTCGAACTCTCTTGCAAGGTGCTCCTTGTAGGACTTGATCAACTGATCATCACCTGTCAAAATCAAATCATCCACATAAAGAACAATGATCAAGGGCTTACCTTCTACCATGATGTGGTAAAGGTTTGCATTTGCTGCACTCTTGGTAAAGCCCAACCTGGTGAAATAGCTGTCGATCCTAGTGTACCAAGCGTAAGGTGCTTTCTTCAGCCTGTATAAAGCCCTCTTGAGGCAGAACACATGCGACTCATGATCGAAGGTCACAAAACCTTTTGGTTGCTCAATGTACACCTCTTCCTTAATCTTACCATTGAGGAACGCAGTCTTCACATCCATCTGATGGATATTCCAACCCATCTGAGTTGATAGTGCCAACATCGATCGGATAGATGAGTACCTTGATATAGGAGCAAAAGTCTCATCACAGTCGATCCCCTCGACCTGTGAGAAACCATGGGCAACAACCTTGCCTTATGTTTCTCAACACTGCCATCAGCTACTTGCTTTACCTTGTAAAGCCATCGGGAACTCACCACTGACTTGTCCTGAGGTCTTGGGACAACATCCCAAACATAGTTCTGAATGATGGAGTCGTACTCCTCCACCATAGCATCAACCCAGATTGGCTGCTGCACTGCTTCCTCGAATGAAGAAGGTTCAGTCTCTACACACTCCCCAACCAGGGCCATGTAACCAGTGTACTGCCCGGGTGACCTCCTCTGTCTACACTAAGAAGATGGTTGTCCCACATTCTCTCGCGCATCCAGAATCATTGTGAGCTTCCCTTGAGCATTTCCACCCATCTCAGGGAGACTCAGCATGAGTGGATGTCTCCACTCCCAGATCCTCTACATGCGGCTGCTCCGCATCAGTCTGAGGCTCCTCCTCCTTAGGAACTAAAAGTTCCTCCTCTACATGCAACTTCAGCTCCCTCTCAAGTGATACTCGCATGGCTTTCTGCTCGTCAAACTTCAGATCTCTGCGTACCACTGTCCTCTGATGGTAGGCAAGAATACCTGATAGTTATGGGGTGTATCAATGTACCCCACAAGTATCCCAAACTCAGCTATTGGATCTAGCTTCTTCTAGGCATCTTTGGTCACATGGCAATAAACTGATGATCCAAAGATCCTGAAGTGACTCACATCTGGTCGCTTCCCGGAAAAGGCTTCCATTGGTGTCTTCATCCCCGGTATATGGTGCGGGCTTCTGTTCTGCAAGTATATTGTTGTATTGCATGCCTGAGCCCATAAATGAAGTGGTAGTCTTTGGTCATGCAACATCGCTCAAGTTGATCCCATAATCGATCTGTTCTTCCTTTCGTCCACCCCATTATGTTGTTGGTTATGGGGTGCCATCAACTCCTGTTTAATTCCTTCTGCTTTGTAGAAGTCCTTAAACTGTTGGGAGACATACTCTCCACCATTGTTGCTATGCAAGGCCCTTATTTTCTTTCCAGATTCTTTCTCTGCCAAGTCTTTAAACTCACAAAACCTTGAGAAGGTCGGATCCTTCTTCTGCATAAAGTAGATCCAGCATCTACGAGAAAAATCATCAATAAAATTAACATAGTACCTTTGTTTAGCGGTGGAGGATGTAGAGAATGGTCCACATACCTCTGTGTGAACTTGCTCCAAGATTTCTCGAGCTCTACTATCTTGATCTTGAAAGGAATATTTCGCATACTTACCCAAGGTACAACCTTTGCATGTATCTGTCTACTCTAGTTTTCCTTTGGGAAGTCCGGTAGAAATCTGCTGCATGATCTTCAAGGCCCCATGGTGCAAGTGGCCCAATCTTCTATGCCATAGCTCACCAACATCTTGGATCTACACCAACTCTTCTTTGGAACTCAATGCATCATAGTCATCTACCTCTAGCTTGTAGAGATTCTTAACTCGAATCCTAATCCTATTGGTCTGTCCAATGCCGATATGCCTTAGGAATACCTTTCCTTTACTAAAGACTACATCAGAGCCTTTGTCTTCCACCATAGTGAGAGACATAAGATTCTTCTTCAGACCCAGTACATACTTTACATTAGTCAAGGTGAGAGGAGCTCTATGCTCCCTCTGAAACACAACCGTACCTTCATCTGAAACACGGTACTTTCCATCATCGCCCATCTCTATCTGCATCTGGAGATCCTTCTCCTCCAAGGTACTGAAAAGATTCTTGTTGCCGATCATGTGGAGTGAAGCTCCACTATCTAGGTACCAAACACATCCCACCATGGATGAAACCATGCATGCCATGAGAGAGAAATCTAATTCGAATTGTGAGGCCAGTGCCTCACCATATGATCCCTTTGAGGATCCCTTCTTGGATTTCATCTGTGGACAATTCATAGCATAATGGCCCACCTCATGACAACGAAAGCATCTCACTTTCGATTTGTCAAACTTCTTCCCACCATGGGAAGAACTGGATTTGGAATGGGACGCCTTCCCTTTCCCTTTCCTCACCTTACTCATTAAGGCTAGATTTTCTTCATCATCTTGCTTTGATGAAGATCCATCTCTGGTGCTTCTTCTTATCTCCTCTTGCATCAAATCCGACCAAAGTCATTCCCAATCTGGAAATTTTTCTCTTCCATTTACCGAGTCTTGGTAGCTATGCCAACTCTTAGGAAGACCGAGGAGAGCAAGACTCACCATGTCATCATCGGCTGTCTTGATCTCTACACTTCCAAGCTCATCCCTGCAGGTGGTGAGCTTGTTCATATATGTAGAGATCGTGTCGCTCTTTTCACACTTGATTTTTTTAAGCTTGTATTTCAGTGCCAGCTTCCTTTGATCGCTGCTATTTTGATATAGATCCTTCAATGTTTTCCACATTGAAAACAATGTCTCCTTCCCATGGAGACTTGAGACAATGTGATCTCAAACTCCCTCCAGAAGGATTCTCCTCACTCTAGCCACACAATTCTTCCATTCCACCAATGCTTGGGCATTAGCTGCTACTGGCTTAGGGAATTCTTGATCAATGAAGTCCTTTAGACCGTTGTCCTCTAATACTGCTTCCATGTGATCCTTCCAGGCTATATAATTCAAGTTGCCATCAAGGGCATACTCAAGTCTTAAACCGTTGAACGCCATTGGTGAAATTTGAGATGTGATAAGAATTCGAATTCTATAATCAAGAATTTCAACCTTTGAACTTCTCCCTTCTTTGTATACTATTCTTCGCTTTGATCACCTTTGCTTCGATACCATGTAGAATTTCCCACTGTAGATCACTAGATAATGCAATACACTAAAGCAAAATACTTGATCTACTTCTACAAACAAACTTGCGAAAGCTTAATCGATTATGATCAAGATCAAATAGAACACATATAACTGAGAATGAAAAATCAATCACACATGAACACAGAAGCATACGCTAGGGAAAGCCACAACTAAAAATCCCGATCTTTGTATTATCATACAAGTGGAAATATGTCTGGATTACACAACGCTTTAGTTCACAAGATATCCAGCTCTCAGTACAATCACTTAATACAACTCACAGACTGAATAAACACAACATATGCCTTCCTCCATTCCTCCAAGCCTCCTATTTCCTTGCGCAGTTTCTCCAGGGGTCCAATGCTGCCACCTGTGTGAATTGGCCTCTCACACAACTCACCAAACTCGAAAGTAACTGCGGAATCCCCAAGGAATGAATTTCCTTATGCATGCAAGAGATATCCTCAATGGAATATTACTGCAACTGACAGTACATTGTCCCGTCATCTGATCTCAACTGGGTCTCTAACTGAACTGACATGCATGAGTTATTTATGAGAGAATATTCAATTATCTGAAGTGCAGCAGTTACATGCATGCATGCATTAACTAACTAAACTCACAATCAGTTCCACAAAATGTTGGAACTAATCTAACTGGAATTAAACTCAGTTAATTGAGCTAACTAATTACAACTCAAAGTACAACTCACCCTGATCTCCTTAATCAAGGGATAACTTCCTCAATCAAAGGGGAAACTATTGCATGTCTTCACATAGACTTCATGTTTGATTTTCTACAACTAATTAACTCAAGATGAGTTAATTAATTATTTTACAAACAACTTCTAAGATCAAATTTGAATTTTAATTCTCAATTTTAGTTTAGGGACTTACTAAAATTGGAATGTATCTCGAAATGTTATTTATAGTAGTGCTATTTTTAGCACTTCTAATTTTAACCTTTCTTGTTGATATTTTTCAACATGTATGAGTGTTTGTACACTCTCTAGGTGTCTCACCTGGAGAGCCATTTAGTTTATAGTTAATATATTTAATTTTTATCATGGTATCAGAGTTGTAGGTTTGAGAGGGCCTGTGAATCCTTGAGTGGAAGTTCGTGTGGCATCATACAGCTTAATTTCTAAAGTGTCGGTCACAAATGGTCAATCTATGTGACTGGTAGATGAAAGCTAAATTCTGGAATGCGCAATGGAAGTGTGAAAGGAGCCAACCTATGTGTGAGACCTCCACACACTTGTGAAGCAGATGCGTGCCGTGAAGTACTCGAGCAAGAGCTTGCGGGGTCGAAACCGCTACAAGAAATCGCGTGTCGCAAAACTCGATGCGGGAAATTTGCATCTCTTTGTGTGAATTTGGAGAGTGTTGGTGACAGCTCTTGAGGAATTCGTGGATCATGATGACCTGGTGCTGGCTATTGAGAGACTCGTTGTAGAGAATATCGCTAGGAGAGCTTGAGGCCAAGCTCTTAAGGGAGAGAGGCTGCCACGATAGAAGAAGTCAGGATTGCAAGTGCGTGGAGGTTGCGAGGAGCTAGACAACCATTCCACCTGCAGAATTGTCGGACTGCCAGATCGCGTGAAATGAGCGGAGGAGAGATCGACATGCCTAGATATGCATGTTGATTGAGGCACCATCACTGTTGAGAGTCGCTTGTGTAAGGAGCTTTGAGTGGTGAAGCGGAATAAGAGATGTGATCCAAGCTCATCTACATGCGCTGCCGAGGGGCTCCTGGAATTTCCATTGGAATTTTTTTTTAAGTTTAATTAAAGATCTAGGCTCTTATTAAAAAATTTCCGAGAAAATTTTGGCCAATACGAGGGAGGGTATATAATTTCTTCCTTCATTCTCATCAAAATCCTAGATATTACACTTTCTGGCAGATCTGGATTTTGTTAGTGGTAGCCAGTTCTGTCCCTAATTTCGCATCAGTTGTAGCCAGTTTTACTTTGATGAATCAACCGCTTTGCTCTCTCTTCACCGATAACATTCCAATGGCATGGAAAACTTTATTATGCCCTGAGGAAACCAACATTTGAATTGGATGGGTGATTTTTTAAGCTTTTTTTAATTAAATTTTCAATTCTTTAATTATAAAAAAAAAAAATATGGAGGCTCTTTATTGATATAAAGAAAGGGGCTTATTATTTCATAAAAAGGTGGCGTAGAGGAGACTGAGGAAACAAAGATCACTCTTCCAGATGTGTTTTTTTCATTGAGTTGTGTTTTTGTTGCTACTTGTTCCAAGTGTCTTGCTGGAGTCTAGGTTTGAAAAGGTCAAATTCATTTTGTAATGATCCAAGAAATTTCTTTGTTATTCTTTTAGTTGTATTGGTGATTTGCTTCACATTTGGCTATGTGGCATAGAAGCCACAACGTGCACCCCAAGGTTCTACAGTTGAAGAGCTGCCAAAGGGAGAAGTTTCCCACCTGCGTGATAATAGGTTTGTTGGAGCTCGTTAGAGGACCGTGTGGAGTCAAAAAGAAATCTCGAAGCAAGATAAAGCGAGATAAGCTGGACTTTAACAACATGTCTATATTTTTAGATATTTTTGATTCTAAAGATGATGATTTTCTCATATGGGCATTTGGAGGCATTAGCATGAGTAGTATGTTCAAGTCAGAAGAAATTTCAAAAAAACAACGTGGTTCTATTGATGACCACGAGAATCAAGAGGCATAGTCTATTGTGCAAGATCCTGAGATTGAAGACACACAGGCTGATCTTCAAGAAGGGTGTAAAGAGGAACAAAGTGTTGAAGATAAATTGGATGAGCCACATGAAGCTGATTGCAAAGACGTTGCAGAAGAAGACAAATATGGAGAGAATTTAAATTGTGATGATCTCATTAATATTTCTGTGTGTGCAGATGTTACATCAATGAATGATGAAGACATCATAGCTGACGTTTAGATGGTTGACACTGAAATAGTGAGAGGGAAAATTCTCCTATCCAGCATGTCATAATCTTGAGAAAGGCGAGAATAAGAATTCAAGCTTTCCATCACTGGGGAAGAAATGAGGTGAAGATACATCACTACCTCATGGCGAGGAAAGTGAAGATAAAGCCTCAACTCAAGATGAACAAGCATGGACTCTCAAGCAAAAAGACCAAAATGAAAACTTCTGTTACCAAGTTTTTTCATGTTTTAAATGTAAGCCTAGCTGAGACTAAACCAGCAGGCATATGTTATTGTTTAGTACCCTTTCTCCATTAAGGGGGAGTGTTGGAAGTAATGGAGAAAACTAAATTTAGATTATTGTTATGATGATGATAGATTTGAGTCTATAATCTTAGACCTCATATCCTAATATCTAGAGAATAATTGAAACCATCCCGTTAGTGTGAAAGCCTATATATTTGAGGCTCATCTGACTCAATGTAAGCGGGCTTGTATGAGTGTTTGTACACTCTCTAGGTATCTCACCTGAAGAACCATTTAGTTTATAGTTAATATATTCAGTTTTTATCACAAAATTCACACAAAACACAAGAGATGTTGCTCTTTTATTGATCACGCAAAAACTTGATTATTACAATGAACTGAGTGAAGGGTATTTAACCTTTTCCAACTAGCCACTCCCCTAAAATAACTTGACATGCAACCACATACTATAAATTCAACTAGGACTTAACTCGATTTAACTCAACACTAAGTTAACTAAATCTCTAGTTTTAACCAACTCCTTATGCCAAAATAATTAGCTTATTTTAACAAAAATATAATAAATATGAAAAATGGTACTAAATAAGTATTGAAATTGTTTTACCAAAAATTTGCTTATCCAATTATTTACCCAATTGTAATTTTTGTCGGGGGTTAAATTGCATTCAAAAAGTATAAATGGATTTAGACTAAAGAACTTTAGACGAGGATTTTGTAAAACACACGACTCAAATCTATAAATCTCCAAATCGTTATCAAATTTTAGGGAAAATTGCTTGCAAAACATAAAAGAATAAGACTTCGAGGAAAATAGTGTATAGGGTACATTTCTACAGGTTAGGCTTCAAAGTAATTTTCGAAGAGACTGAACTATCTTTATACAGAACGGTATAAAATGAAAAGCTTTGTACATAACGGTAAAAATGAAAAGCAATAGTAAAACCTTCCTTAGCATGTATAGAGTGCCAAAGCCTTCTAAAATTTAAATTATAAAATTTTGCAGGGTGAAGGTTATTGGGTCGGAATTTTGTAGATAATATATTATTCATTAAAAATTAATGTGATCTGAGCAATGTAATTATTCAAACCATATAGGTTACTCATCTCAAAATTCAAATTATTTAAATAAAAAATAAATTTAAAATTTAAATAATTTTTTATTAATATTAATATTTAATTTAATTTATTTATTTTTAAAACAAATATGATACTGTTTAAAAAAAAATCAATTCTTCACTTTATTTCAGATGAAAGATAGAGTGTCTATAACATACCTCACTTCAGAGAGAAACATATAGAGTATTCTTTTTGTCAATCTTCAGGATGTTTTCATCTTTGGTGATTCTAAGGTCTTGGTTGATGGTCTCTGTGGTAAGAACATCATAAGAAATCCGTTGCTCTCCCACATCATAAGAAATCCGCAGCTCTCTGGTTGGATTAAGATGATTACCTTTTTATGGAACAGTTCTAATGGGGTGTCCATTCGTCATATCAAGAGGGATCTTAACCATGCTGCAGATGACTTATCCAAAAAAGGTCTCCAAGTGGCTCCAGGCTTATGGTTCTTACATGTTTTTTTTTAGGGCAACGTTATCTCCATTCAGGACTTTATCCCACCTGATTTCTAATCCTTATTTTGATTCTAGCTCCTTCTTCTTTCTCTGCTTTTGTTTCAAGAAAGCTCTGATTTTTCTTTCTAGTAGATGAAGGTTTCCATTAGCTAATCACGTTGTTCCAGTGATCGCAGGTACTTCATGAGTGCTTACAAAATACAGTTGTTGGATGCAATATGCCAAGGCTTGCTTCTTTTTGATGTCTGCGATTTGCTATGGGTTGTGT
This sequence comes from Pinus taeda, assembly GCA_000404065.3. Taxonomy (NCBI): domain Eukaryota; kingdom Viridiplantae; phylum Streptophyta; class Pinopsida; order Pinales; family Pinaceae; genus Pinus; species Pinus taeda. Next base: position 74,855 of record APFE031125228.1, read on the forward strand.
GCTCGCCATAACTTCAATCGTGATGTAGTTAGAAGTTTTGATTCAGATGTTGTTCAACGGGAGTTTTTGGATTATGCTGATGCTATTTTAGGCACATATATGTGGAACATTTATGTTTTTTAATTCTGGCTTGTGTCTGGGGTAAAATATCTTGTATACTTTTCAACACAAAAACCAAAAGAACTAATATAATGTTATTGTTTATATCACTGATATAAATGAAATATAGCTTTTTTAGACCCGAAAAAAACATATAAAGTATTCTACTCTGACGCTTAAGCACATATAAGAGAATTAAAACTGGATGAGAAAAGTTTCCATCTAACCAGCTAATCTAAATTTAATTAACCATTTAATTTTATTAATTATTTAATAATTTTTAAAAAAATTATAATTATATAATATTGAAATTAAAAATATTTAAAAATATATATATTTGATGATTAAATTTTGAAAATTGGTTATTTAAATTAGTTTTAGAAGGTTAATGACCTCAGTATTAAATAAATATATATAACATTAGTTTTTATTTGAAGTTCAATTGATAAATATCTATGAGAAGTTCCAAAGGGAAGCGAGAAATATAGGGAAATAGATTTGTGAAGAAAATGGTATAATTCGAGCATTTCATTTACGGCAACCATAGTTACCAAATTCGGAAATACGGCCGTTTCATTCGGTTCACCTGAAAATGTGGTAATTCGAATTCGATACGGATTTTTGTTAACATAAAATTTATGTTAGTAAAAGCACAGCGATTTTTATATTAAACGCAGTAAATTATATAATAAAAATTTTGCAATAGTGAAAAAAATTAATTCCAATATGGTAAAAAAAATAAGTTTACCGTAAAAAAAAATAAAAATAAATGTGTAAAAAACATAGTAATCTTATATTAAAAAATTTAAAACACAATAAATCTATACTGAAAATTTGAAATAGCGAAAAAATAAATTTTAATATGGTAAGAACCATAAAGTTGTAATAAAGAAAAACAAAATAAAATAAATGAGTTAGAATATGGTAAATTAGAATTGTAAATATTTATTTATTTATAATTATAATAGCTCATAACTTATGTCCCAAATAAGTTGAGAATGAACAAAATAAAAAAACTAACAGGATAGAATATGTGCATGTACGAAAGCTGAATATTTACAAAGTACAGATCAAAGGAAAGATTAAAGGTTGAGATACAGCTGAAGCTACAAAAAATTACAAGGAATTTGTATAGATCCCCTCCTCAGCAGGTGAAGGCCATTTCTTTGTTCAAAAAAATCATTCCTTCTGAGTTTTTTTGGGAGGAGATCTGTCTCATAGCTCCATTTTCTTCAAATGTGATGGAAAATCAAATTTTGAAAAAAGCCTTTTAACTATTGAATATGATCTATCCAATCGCTTAAGGGAAGAACCCTCAGTTGTGTCTTTTCTGATAACCGATCCACCACACACTTTAAATCCCTTTTCTGATAATCAATCCACCACACACTTTAAATCCTCATAGATGTGCATGGAGGATATATTCAAAGAAGCTTCAAAATACAAAAGTGCCTATGCAGTCGTCACTTCAGCTTTTTTGTTGGAACCTACACCAGTGTTTAACCAAATATAAAGGGACAAATTGCCTGGAAAGAAGATTGTGGCACCGACTCCGCGAACCCCTACCTAAAAAGCACCATCGAAAAAACTAATTATTCTCATAATATGAGAAAGGGGGAAAGCGAAAGAGGTTTGGTTTTGATAGATCCCTTGGGATTGACATAATCGAGGAAAAACTCACAATTTGGCATAGGATATTGTTTTCCTTTGGTTTCCCTTCAAATATAGGTTTATTGCTGATATTCCCCATGCTATATACACATGTACCTTCCGTATTCCCCATGCTGTATACATATGTAGAGTTTTAGGAGAGCCCATATTTCATTTAAATTTACCTTCCATATTCCCCATGCTATATACCTATGTTACGAGAAAGGAGAACGGTACGAGAAACGAAGTTTGGAGGTTTCGCATATAAGAAACGAGGAGAGAGAAAAACACCATATTAAAGGTGAACAATATAAACAATGCATTAATCATAAATTTGCAATGTCTCTGGTCATGAAATTGTAAAAAAACAATTGTAAATACTAATTTAGTTTTAAGAAAGAAGTGATAATTTTGTAGATCCATAAATGAAGTCTTGTGGGGTAGATTGATGGTCTAGACAAGAAGCCACCATTATGTTTGCTGGGAAAAAAATCCCATTATACCAGAGTTGCCAGGTGGTAGGAGAATGGAAGGGGACAATGAAGCAAAAGGTCTAGCTGAGTGAAGATTGTGCTAAGAAAAAAAACTAAAATACCTCACAAGTAGTTATCATGCTAGAAGAATCTCATTAACTTCACTTACCCTATATTCTTCCACATCTGGAAATTTCCACGTTCAAATTTTGCTATTTTGTGTATTTCCAAGGGCCATTTTCACTGTGAGAGGAGCCCTGAATTTTCCTGAGAAAATTAATGAAGGAGAATTTGTTGGGGCAAATTTACTGTGATTTTTTTATGGCTATTTGTGATTGATTTTCTGAGCAAATTTTCTAGAGCAAATTTATACTGCTTAAAAGTTGAAAACACCAGCGTATTTGTTTTTACAATTTCAGAATGCATTTGTGAAGAAATTATTTTCTAAGTATAAAAAATTGATGGTAAAATAAATCAAATCTGGTGTTAAAAGTTCAACCACCAT
>APFE031125228.1:78721-104471 GCA_000404065.3 Pinus taeda
TATTAAATAAATATATATTAACATATAGTTTTTATTTGAAGTTCAATTGATAAATATCTATGAGAAGTTCCAAAGGGAAGCGAGAAATATAGGGAAATAGATTTGTGAAGAAAATGGTATAATTCGAGCATTTCATTTACGGCAACCATAGTTACCAAATTCGGAAATACGGCCGTTTCATTCGGTTCACCTGAAAATGTGGTAATTCGAATTCGATACGGATTTTTGTTAACATAAAATTTATGTTAGTAAAAGCACAGCGATTTTTATATTAAACGCAGTAAATTATATAATAAAAATTTTGCAATAGTGAAAAAATTAGATTCCAATATGGTAAAGAAAAATAAGTTTACCGTAAAAAAAATTAATAAAATAAATGTGTAAAACACATAGTAATTTCTATATTAAAAAATTTATAAAACACAATAAATTCTATACTGAAAAATTTGAAATAGCGAAAAAATAAATTTTAATATGGTAAAGAACCATAAGTTTGTAATAAAGAAAAACAAAAATAAAATAAATGAGTTAGAATATGGTAAATTATAATGGTAAATATTTATTTATTCGTAATTATAATAGCTCATAATTTATGTCCCAAATAAGTTGAGAATGAACAAAATAAAAAAACTAACATGATAGAATATGCGCTTGTAAGAAAGCTGAAAATTTCCAAAGTACAATCAAAGGAAAGATTAAAGGTTGAGATCCAGCTGAAGCTACATTAAATTACAAGGAATTTGTATAGATCCCCTCCTCAGTAGGTGAAGGCCATTTCTGTGTTAAAAAAAAATCCATCCTTCTCAGTGTTTTTTGAGAGAAGATCTCTCTCATGGCTCTATTTTCTTAAAATGCGATGGAAAATCAAATTTTGAGAAAAACCTTTTAACTATTGAATATAATTTATCCAACAGTTTAAGGGAAGAACCCTCGGTTGTGCCTTTTGTGATAACCGATCCACTACACACTTTAAATCCTCGGAGGATATGTTCAAAGAAGCTTCAAAATACAAAAGAGACTATGCAATCGTGTTGGGAATTTTCTGATAAATTCCAAAATAAAATCACTGAACAGATAACAATGTTCTGTTTTCTTCACAGGATCTGTAATACAGTGACGTTTAAAATAGATTGCTGGAGAAGCTCAGAGTTTTTACACGCATAAAAACTTTATATTCATTAATAAATTGCCTGATACAAATTTCATCCTCTTAAAAGAGGGATTCACCAATAACTTAAAAAAAAATTACAGTTTTTTTTAGAAATTTTACACTATTATGTGAAAATTTTCTTTTACATTCATTGTTGTGTAAAAACAAAATCTTACATTTACTGCTGTAAAAAAAATTACATGGATTTACTGTTGTAAAAGAAATCTCTTACATATGCTCCGCTACAAATATTTTTCCCTCACGCCGTTGCGTTTACATTGCCTTTTCTTTTTTTTAACAAAACTTACATTCGACCTCTGCTCTGGTTTTTTGTTGTGCACTGCAGTGCGTTTTAATACAATATACAATGAACAACAAAAACATTTCATGTAGTGTTTGACTTTTGCAGTAAAACATAAAACTTACTCTCGTTAATTTAAAAACATTAAAATTAAAATACTATATGCTATGCCGATACCTTAGTGAAATAAAAATTAAAACACTTACCTATAGTTTACGAACATGAGCAAATACCATTAAATTCTTCACTGCAGTAAACCGCGGTCAAATCCAAAACTTCAGGTAATGTTAGGCTTCTATGCTACTTTAGCTTAATCGGACGGTGGATAGCGTTCCTTCCAATCAAACGGTTCATAACAATATCAAACATATCGGACGGGCCTTTTCTACCAAACTTTACCTCCCGATGAAACACTAATTTCACAGGAGTAAATATCATTAAATTCTTCACTGCAGTAAATGGGTGTCAAATCCAAGACTTCAGGTAATGTTCATGTGCAGGCCTGTATGCAACTTTAGCTTAATCGGACGGTGGACAGCTTTCCTTCCAATCAAACGGTTCATAACAATATCGGACGGGCCTTTTTTACCAAATTTTACGTCCCGATGAAAAGACTTCAGGTAATGTTCATGTGCAGGCCTGTATGCAACTTTAGCTTAATCGGACGGTGGACAGCTTTCCTTCCAATCAAACGGTTCATAACAATATCGGACGGGCCTTTTTTACCAAATTTTACGTCCCGATGAAACGCTAACTTCACGTACTCCCGATGAAACGCTAACTTCACAAGAGTAAATATCATTAAATTCTTCACTGCAGTAAACGGGTGTCAAATCCAAGACTTCAGGTAATGTTCATGTGCAGGCCTGTATGCAACTTTAGCTTAATCGGACGGTGGACAGCGTTCCTTCCAATCAAACGGTTCATAACAATATCGGACGGGCCTTTTTTACCAAATTTTACGTCCCGATGAAACACTAACTTCACGTAATGTTCATGTGTACATGCCTGTATACAACTTTAGCTTAATCAGACGGTGGACAGCGTTCCTTCCATCAAACGGTTCATAACAATATCGAACGGGCCTTTTCTACAAACTTTATGTCCCGATAAAACGCTGTTTTGCAAAACGTACCAAAGACACGCGTTAAAAAGTGATTGCATCGGGTGTGTGTGGGGAGCAAAACCACTTTTCCTGAAAAGTGGTGCGATGAGGTCGGTTTTGGGCATTAAATGATCAAGGCAAGTTGAAATAAATATTTCAACAAGTCGTCACTTCAGCTTTTTTAACCAAATATAAAGGGAACCCAATATAAAGGGACAAATTGCCTGGAAAGAAGATTGTGGCACCACCTCCGCGAAGCTCTACCTAAAAAACACCATCGAAAAAACTAATTATTCTCATAATATGAGAAAGGGGGAAAGCGAAAGACGTTTGGTTTTGATAGAGCCCTTGGTATTGACATTATCGGGGAAAAAACTCACAATTTGGCATAAGATATCATTGTTTTCCTTTGGTTTCCCTTCAAATATAAGTTTATTGCAGACCTTCCATATTCCCCATGCTATATACACACGTAGAGTTTTAGAAGAGCCCATATTTCATTGCCACCAAAGGAAACATTGGTCCGGAGGCTCTATAGGATATATAGCTAAGAGTTTTAGAGCTCCAAGGACATCTAACCAAAAGGATCGGGAAGTAACACATTTAAAAAATAAATGTGCTACAGATTCAGAGTCTTTTAAACCAACGAGATATATATTTGGCTCATAGAAGCCCATCCGCACCAAATGGTTGAATGTAGTTGCTTAAGGCCAACCAGATAAAAAAAAATTAACTTTGGGGCAATGGACTAGTCCCACACAAGTGTACCACCAGCTAATCGATTTCTGCACAAAGCATTTAGAGATTGCATGACGTGTTGTGATATGCCCAGAAAATAGTTTCGGTGCCCAAACATCATTATCTTCCTCCTCTGATAAAGTGAAGCCACATCCGAGGAGGTTCCTGATAAAACCATTCCATTCCACAACAACTAAACCAGCCATATTCAGATCATAAGCATTTATCCACCTACCAGTTGAAGCCTGATTCAAAATAAAAAAATAAAAAACCTAAGTGGGATTTGAGATGCCCAATATGTTCAGAGGATAAATTTGAGACAATTGATCCCTTAATAATAGGAAAAGATCCCAGCTTTACATGATCACCCCTACCAACCTTCCACCTCAAACATTTTTTGATCCAAGGAAATGTAGTCATCATTCCCCTCCATACAATCAATCTGGCATTGTGGTTAGGTGTCTTGAAAGACCAGAACGATCAGAACTAGTCCATAATCGGTTGTTCGTGAAAATATTTGTCCAATATGATTTTGCTCCATAGGTTTTCACGAGTGGTTGCCCTCCATCTACTTTTCATGGCCAGCACAACGCCAAACCACTCGAGATTTTTAAAACCCCACCTTCCATAGTGCTTTGGTCGAGCAAGCTTGTCCCACTTGGCCAAATGCCTGAGAGAACATATGTTCCTATCATTCCACAGGAAATTACTCATGCATTGACGAATCTTATTTATAGTAGAATTTGCAATCTTTCTTAGAGTGAACCAAAACGTAGGCAATTTACTCTACAACCCCAGTAATGCTTAAATTGCAATAAGTTTTGTGTTTTTCACTTGGCGCTGCAGCTTCCATTTATCAAGTGAATGCAATTTTTGACATATAATATAAAGTGTGGCTAGTTGTGTTATGGTATTAATCTTTCACGAGTAGGTTTACCACAACTTTTTTTTGTTTTACTCTATTTTGCGTGAATGAGTTCTGTGTTTTATTAAGCCCCTGTGTAGTTGTGATTTCTTGCCGCAACTAAAGTTTTGCGTTTTATTAAGCCCTTGTGTAGTTGTGATTTCTTGCCGCAACTAAAGTTCTGCGTTTTATTAAGCCCTTGTGTAGTTGCTATTTCCTTACTGCAGCTAAATTTGACTTCGCTGCAACCGATTTCTGAGCCAGACTTCTCTCCTCTGCCCCTTAAATTTTTCTAACATGGTATCATAGCGAGTTAAAATTTGTTAACGTAAAAACAAGGGTTCTTACTAGGAATTAAAAATTGTTTTGAAAGTAAATTGTTTTTTAGCATATTTACCAGCAGATAGAAAGTTTTTTTTTTATACTTAGAAATGACAACATCAAGCACAAGTTTGACTAATCCTCAAACACTTCAGTTTAATGGGAAAAATTATGATTATTGGGCTATTACAATGAAAGCCTTGTTTTCTTTTCAAGACATTTGAGATTTGGTGGAGAATGGGTTCCAAGAACCAGCACATGCAGTAGCATACAATGCCTTGTCTCAAGCAGAAAGGGATCTATTGAGGGACAACACGAAGAAGGATTCAAAAGCCATGTTCTATATTTTCAAGCAGTTCATGAAAGTATTTTTCCAAGGGTTGCACCAGCAACAAAGTCGAAGCAAGCATGGGACACCCTCCAGACAGCCTACTAAGGAATGACAAAAGTCAAGACAACAACGCTGCAAATGTTGAGAAGAGACTTTGAAACAATTTGTATGAAAGAGCCTGAGAATGTGGACTCATTTTTTACACATGTAATTGGATTGGTTACTCAAATCAGGGTTCATGGTGAGACACTTGAAGAAAGGAGAATAGTTGAGAAAGTTTTGAGAAGTTTTCCAGCAAGGTTTGATGGCATTGTTGTGGCCATAGAAGAGACAAAGGATCTCTCACAGTTCTCAGTGGATGAGTTTCATGCATCATTGATTTCTCATGAACATAGACTGAATAGAGCAACAAGCTCCTCATTGGAGCATGCCTTTAAGACACAAGTTTCCTTTGGTCAAGGTCGAGGTAGAGCAAGATCATATACTAGAGGAAGAGGAAGAAGTCCACACAGAGGTGGAAGAAGCAGTCCTTCAAGCTCATGTGGAAGGGGCAGCACTCAAAATCCAAGTCAAGGCCCAAGCCAAAATCAAGCACAAGGTCAAAAGTATGATAAATCTCAAGTTCATTGTCATTACTGTAAGAAGTATGGTCATTATGCAAATGAATGTAGAAAGAAGCAATATGACATTAGTAACAAACCAAGTGTAAATTTCACAAAAGAAAATTAGAACCATGATAGCATGTTTTTAGCTTGTAATGTAGCACAAGAAAAACAAAGTGATATATGGTATCTAGATTCAGGGTGTAGCAACTACATGTCAGGGAACATAGAAATGTTTTCCAATCTACATGAAATTGTGAAATATGAAGTGACATTATGGAATGATAGAAAAGTCTTTGTCATAGGAAAAGGAAGAGTTAATATCCTAACAAAGAAGGGGGAGAAGAAGTACATCTCAGATGTTTACTTTGTCCCTAATCTGAAGCATAACCTCATAAGCATTGGACATCCCATGCAAAAGGGCTACAATGTCTTCTTCAAAAATGATGTGTGCACAATTTTGTATAGGCCTGCAAGAAGACAGTTGATTGTAAAGGTTCATATGACAAACAATAGAATGTTTCCCCTAAAGATAAGATCAGATTTGAAAGAAGAAGGTGCACAAGCACAATTATCAATGAACTCACAAGAGGATGGAAGAAAAGATGCAGCTGTCACACAAGTAAATTTTCAAGCAGAAGTTAAAGATGAAAACTTGTTACGGCATTTGAGATTAGGACATCTCAACTTTAGAGGTTTGAATTTGCTGCATAGGAAAGGCATGGTGAAGGGATTACCACTCATAGAAAAACTCGACAACCTATGTGAAGGATGTATCTTGGGCAAGCATTATAAAGAGACATTTCCAGTAGGAAAATCAGTAAGGGAAAAGGAACCTTTGAAGATTGTCCACTCAGATATATGTGGACCAATGCAGACACCATCAATTGGTGGCAAGCACTATTTATTGACCTTCATAGATGACTATGCAAGTAAGACATGGGTCTATCTCCTCAAACAGAAGAGTGAAGTGTCTGAGCACTTTTGCCAATACAAATCTCTTGTTGAGAAGAAAAGTAGACACTACATTAAAGTCCTCAGGACTGATAGAGGTGGGGAATACATCTCAAATGATTTCCTATGTTTTTGTAGGGAACATGGAATTCACGAGTAATTTACGACAAGATATACACATCAGCAAAATGGTGTGGTGGAAAGGAAGAATAGGACCATTATGGAAATGGCAAGGAGTATGTTGAAGGCAAAGCATTTTCCAAATGATTATTGGGTTGAAGTTGTCAGTTGTGCAACATATATCTTCAATAGATGTCCAACCAAAAGCATCTATAACATAGTTCCTGAAGAGGCATGGAGTGGAAGAAAGCATAGTGTCACTCACATGAGATTTTTTGGTTGTGTCGCATATGCACATGTCCCAGACGAGTTGAAGAAGAAGTTGGACATCAAGGGAGAGAAATGTATATTTGTTGGATATAGTGATGAATCCAAAGCATACAAGCTCTACAATCTATCGACCAAGAAAGCCATAATCAACAGAGATGTGGAGTTCATAGAAGAGGAAGCATGGGATGGAAGTTCAATGAAGACAATCAATGTCAAAGCATGTATACCACATGACGACAAAGAGGAATTGGCAGCAACAAGCAATTCCTCAACAATGACTCCCTCTACTCCTATTCAAGTGCAACAAAGCAGGCAACAAGGAACACCATCAACAAATAACAGGACAGTGTCGAGCAGTCAAATAAGTGCTTCTCCAAGCACCGTGCAAAGCGCAACACCAAGTGACATATCAAGCCCATCTTCAACAAGCACAAGAAAACCAAAATTACGAAATCTAAATGAAATTTATGAGCAAGATGAGGTTGATAGCAGCGCTAGTCTCAATTCGTTATTTGCTTTGCTTTGTCATGTAGATGACCCAATCCATTTTGAAGATGTAGTCAAAGAAGAAAAATGGGTTGTAGCAATGGAAAAAGAAATAGAAGCAATAAAAGGAATGACACATGGGAGTTGGTGGGCTTTCTGCAAGGAAAACAAGTCATTGGAGTGAAGTGGCTCTATAAGATCAAGAGCAATGTCGACGGTAAGATTGAAAGGCACAAAGCAAGGCTAGCTGTCAAAGGATACAAGCAACGATATGGAAGAGATTATGCAAAGACATTTGCGTCAGTCGCGAGGATGGATACAGTGCGTACAGTTGTGGCGTTTGCCGTGCAACATAAATGGAAAGTGTATCAAATGGATGGAAAATCAACATTCTTGAATGGAGTGCTGAAACAGGAAGTATATGTTGCGCAATCGCCTCGTTATGAGGTAGAAGGCAAAGAAGACAAGGTGTATCGGTTGAAGAAAGCACTTTATGGGCTGAAGAAAACACCGCGTGCATGGTACATCAGGTTAAATGTCGACTTGTTGGACAATGGTTTCAACAAATGTGACGGAGAGCATACCCTTGACATCAAAGAGAGCGATGGTAAGATTCTTATTGTCGTCTTATATGTAGATGATTTGATTTTTATGGGCAGTGATAATTTCCTCATCACTGATTTCAAACAAGTCATGAAGAATGAATTTGAAATGACTGACTTGGGGTTGTTAAGATATTTTTTGGGCATAAAAGTGAAGCAAATAGAAAATGGCATTTTTATTTCTCAAGCAAAGTATGTAGGAGACATTTTGGAGAGGTTTAAAATGTAGAACAATAAGCCCGCACCAACACCAACTGTCATGGGGTTGAAGTTGAGCAAAGAAGATTGTAGTAACAATGTCAATTTGAGATTATACAAAAGCATGATAGGAAGCTTGATGTATTTAACCACCATTGGGCCAAATATAATGTATGCAGTAAGCTTGGTGTCGAGGTTTATGGAGACACATTAGCAAGAAATGAAAATAATTATAAGGTATGTCAATGGGACAACAAAATATGTCATTTTGTACACCACAATAGATGATTTCAGGGTGGTTGGTTACACCGACAATGATTGGGTAGGAAGTGTCGAGCAAAGAAAGAACATGTAAGGATATGTTTTTCATTTGGGTTTCGGAGCCATTTCATGGGCCTCCAAGAAGCAACCAATAGTATCACTGTCAACATCATAAGCTGAATATGTTGCCACAACAACAACATCGTGTCAGGCAGTTTGGATGAGAAGGATGTTGAGGGATCACCACGACCAAGAGGAAACAACAACTATTTTCTGTGAAAACACATCAACAATTGCATTATCAAAGAATTCTGTTTTTCACAAGAGGACCAAGCATATTGATGCTAAATATTATTTTATCAGAGAGTTGATTTTCAATGATAAAATTGTGTTGCAGCACTGCAGGTCACAGGAACAATTTGTTGATATTTTCACAAAGCCATTGGTACGTGAAAGTTTTGTTTATCTCAGAGATTGTTTGGGAATTGTCAATGGCGACAGTTGTGATTAAGGGGAAGTGTTGGAAATAATAATCCCAACCACCGTCTTAAACACACTGACAAACACCATGCTTGCCCAGTCAACTATTGCACGATTACGATTTTGTTTGTTGGTGAAAGGATTGAAGTCAGAGTAGAAGTACAACGTTGACCATTGCGCAACACAACAAAGAGTTTAAGGCATTTAATAAATTTTGATAAATATATATGGGCAAACATTTATTCCGCAACTATTCCCCACACTCCACAACACCTGCAAGTTCAGAAAACCAATTACTACGTAAAATCGCCCATGCTGTGTATTAATTATTTGCTTTGTCATGTATTAATGTGAAATTTGTAGGTTGAGATAAATATTGATTTAAAAGTCATTTATAATGTTGGGCAAGTTAGAAAGCGTGAGTCTGTGAAGTAGTGAAGAGAGAATCCTGGAGGAAATATTGGTGAACGCATGAAAACAAGTTTTTGGTGGACGCATGAAAACAAGTTTTACGGAGTTTTAGAGACATTACTCTGCAACCCGAGTGATGCATAAATAACAGTAAGTTTTTTATATTTTTCACTTGGAGTTGCAACATCCATTTATCACACTAATGTAATTTCCTTATGTTTTGACATATAATTTAAAGTGTGGCTAGTTGCATTATGGTATTCATCTTTCACAAGTAGATTTACGGCAACCATTTTTGTTTTACTCTGTTTTGCTGTGAATGAATTCTGTGTTTTATTAAGCCCCTGTGTAGTTGCGATTTCCTTGCTGCAACTAAAATTGACTCCACTGCAACCAATTTCTAAGCCAGACTCCTCTCCTCTGCCCCTTAAATTTTTCTAACAAAGACACCTTTCATCCTCATCGCTGAAACCTTTGTAATTACCTTATAAATGAAATTACAGAAAATCATTAAAGGTCTGTGGCTATGACATTTTTGGGATCAAATCCAGAATAATATAATTAATGGCCCTTCACACATTCCATTTACTCGCGTCTCTTGAACGAACCTGAGAATGTCTTCTCCCATTAATTAGAAAAACACCAGGGAGCTCTAAGGTCCAACCATCGGGCCCTGTACTTTTGTCCTTGGCAAAGGATATCATTACTTCCTTGATCTTCTAAATATTTACAAGCCTCCCCAAAACAACATTAACCTCCTCCGAAAACAACCTAGGAAGGTGTTGAATGACTCTGAACTGATCCTGTATTCAACATTCACCAGAATCTTTGAGCATATTCGCGAAATGATTCCTTGCTAGCTATTCCAAATCCTTTTGAGAGGAATAGGAATTCGCTTGGCATCCAAGATGTCTCAGATGGCATTCTTATTCTTCTTGTAGGATGCAAATTTATGGAAAAAAAATTGTATTGTAGTCGCACTCAATCCAAATTGCTATACCTTTGAGCCTCCACCACTTCTCCCGTATAAACAAGCTTGCTTTCCTTCGGCCAACATGTTCATCCTTTTCTTTAGCTCATCAAGGAACCCTGTATGTATAAAAGCATTTTGGCATGAGTTTAAAACAGACTCAATAAACTCCATTTCCCTACCCTGATAACCAGTAAAATTACTAAACCAAGCCCAAACTTTAACAATTGATTTTAATTTCTTCATATTTAATGCCCATGCCTCCATAGCAGAAAGGATAGGGTCTGCCTGAATATTGCAACAACATTCATACACAAGATTTGAAGGATTGCTCTTGAAGCCAAGATCTATTAAATTTGAACGTGTATTTTGGGATATATTTTTGGAAGTCCAATTGCAAAAAAAAAGAGGAAATGTTCTGAGATGGATTCATGGTGTATCCAAGACTTATATTTTCCAAATTTTGAGACTAATAAATAAGCAAGCAACAAAGAATATGTCTAAGTGCTAAATCCTTGTACTTTTATTTTTCCATGTACATCCAATGAAATATTTTAGGGTTGAGGATTCTCCCATAACACTTCAGTTGCAGAGATCAAATCGCCTAAAATTGAGCTAAAAACTTAAAAATTTAACTCAACAAAACACACAGTAAAACATGGTAAAAATAGAATAACAAAATAAAACTTTGGATTATAATTCTTATACATGAAATACATTCATATGGAAAGTGCCACTCTTACCAAGTAAAAAACAAGTGTTTATAGCCATTTTCAAGTGCACACCAAAATTTGCTCCAAGATTTCCTCCTAAAACTCGTCAAACTTACACCCTAGACTATCCAAAAAAAAAAAAAACTTTTACATACATGTTTTTCAAAACATACATTTTTGACAAATAAATACATGAAAGAGCAAAACCATTTAAAACTGAGGATTGGCGATTGTACTAAAACATAATTGTTCGGAGCTTGTATTTGTATTGTTAAACGGAGAATTTGTATTCCTACTACTCAAAACTTCATTTAATCTCTCATTCAACCTGCAAACAAAATCTACATGGCAAATATGGTTGCCATAAACGTAATTTTCCAACTTCCAAAAGGGGCCGGGACAATATCGCGTGATGTTTCTTTCTACCAGTGACGTTGTTGATGGATGGGAATTGTTTGTCTGGTCGGACAGAATTTGACCACCACTAGGATGGGAAAGTAGGAATGTTTTGAAGGTTGACAGATGATGAAAATGGATGGACCGAAAGATATTTCTTAATATTAAGATACATAATAAAAAAATTCCAGTATACAATTGAACTGAAATTCGAATTTGTAAGTATGATGCAACTATTAGGAATTTCAATGTGCGTATTAACAAATCAGTTGAACAATAAAAAATTAAAAATAAAAAAAAATTATATCACTCAATTTTATTAGAAAAACTAAAATTTAAAATAATTAACTGAACTTTTAAAAATATATCCAAACACAACTATAACTATGATACATGATAAGGGTTTGTGGCTTATCTACTCTGTGAGTAACTAATCAGTGGCATACTTCCCTGAAAAATATCCAAAATTAAAAATATTAATAGAAAATTTTCCCTATATTTTTTTATGGGGTTTGTGAGCATAGGAAATGTGGCTGTGGTGTATACATTATAATTGAAACTGACCATTTTTGTATACATCATAATTGAAACTGGCCATTTCTATTACTACTGGTGGGAGGAGTACATGCACAAATAATAGGGAAGAAATCATTGCACTATGGGGCGTCCTTTTAATGGCAAAATGGTTGGATCTAGATCATCTGCAAAGGCTATCATAGACTGTGTAAAGGATTATACAGATTTTATCCCTCCAATTCTGTCAAACTGGATGTCACCCGTCAGGACTGGTAAGCACCTTCAAGGACATATCTTTCCAACACATATATAGAGAACAAAATAAGATCGCAGACAACCTACCGAAAAGGGTCATCACTATGGTTCCAGGTAAGTTTTTCTTAGCTGTTTATGAGCCGGACATCCTCACCAACGCTGGCAGCATAGATTAGTACTAGAAGACAGAACAAGTTAGTACGAGAAGACAGAACAGGTTTTCAAAATAATGAAAAAAATGTATTGTTTTTTGTTGTTACATTTAGAAATGGAAGTCACTGTACTAAGAAAGTATTTTTTCAGACATATAAAAAGGAGAAACTCAGAAGGATAAAAAAAAACTAGATACTAATTTCTATATTCACAACAGAATATTCTAATAAAAACATAAACAAAAAAACTCACTTATATTTTATAATATAAAATTTGTGATTTTTTCCCAGAAAGAGAGTAACAGAGTAGTAAAATCCAAAACTGTAATGAATATGGTCTCGCTAAGGCTCAGTGAAAGTGAAAATTTCTAAATCATTTCCAATAATCCTGATTGTACATATTTATTTAGAAAAACATCTTAGGAAACCATCCGGACTAGTGTAAAGGTTTGATAAATCCAAAAATACATTGCACATTCACCAAACAAGGGGTTTAAACATTAGATTAGTATTTGGTAGTTGTCAATAAAATGCAATACCTACTCTTGTGGCAGTAATACCTTCGTTTCCCTTGGAAGTATGGCAGAGTTCAGTCTTCTCCCCATTGCGAACGCGCAAATGATTAACACGAGAGCAAAGCCACTCACAACACCTAAAATTATGTCCGTTCTTCTGTCTAAAGACTTGTTCTCTGGACTATTAGCTGAACCCCCTGGAGGGGGTTGTGGAAGCACAGACGAATTATAAAAGGGATATACTTCATAACGAAGGATGCAGCTTTGACTCCAATACTGAACTCCTGCACTTCCAGGATGAGATGTCAATATTTTATTGATTGAGTAGGACAGACATGCGTTGCAGTCGTCTCTCTTTAGATCTCTGGTGCACTGGACCAGACCGTAAATGGTTTGAGACAAGGAGTCCAGAGATGTACCGTAAGCAGATCGTTTCGTTTCAGTTGCTGCTTTACCTGACAAGTTATTTAAGAGATTCTTGGCAGACTCCTGAAAGTCACCAGGGATGAAGACCCCCGTGCCCTGATGTCCGAAGCGCTCAGCGAAATTAGACCCTAAACCTGTGTCCAGTTTTCCGATGAAACTATAGTTTTCATAACGTAAGAAGCAGTGAAAAGGCCATGTACTTGCGCCAATGCTATTCCCACATCTCTGTCGTATGCAAGTCGTTGCCCATTGCCAACAAGCGTCGCATTGATCGATTGTCACGTCTGCCCTACACTGGAAGAGACCATATACTCCGCCAGAATCAGAGATGTTAAACCCACTTTGATTTGCGGCTTGGCCAAGTCTATCAAGAACTCTATTCAGATTGCTCTCAAACGTACTTCCTGGTGTATAGTTGTTACTATTGCAATTGGTTGTCGCCGTCTGTATGACTGCGTTGCAAGTCTGTCCATGAAGAGTAATACTGATCAAGGCCGGAATAACAATAATAAAGTAGAAGAGCTTGATAGTCTGGCCGATCAGGAGAGAGGTTGCAGAATCCATGGCATGAAAGTTCATATTCGTAGGGATTCTGATTGCCATTGAACAGTGGAGACTATGCATAGACATAGCAGTGATGCTACAAAAATTTATGATATTCTGCGAATTTGGTGATATGCTATTCTTCGAATTTGGTTACTCAATAAGAACCCGAGACTGCGGGGTCCATCAATACTAACAATTGAAATATCTTGGTCTGACGTCACCTGATTTACTGAAAAGAGGGAATCTGACTCACCGAAACCCAAGAAGTCGATCAAAGGATGGACTACTTTCCAACTTGCCAAATAATGGAGGTAAGTTGAGAATTTCAAATTCCATCTATTTCTGAAATTAAAAATAAAAAATTAATGATAATTATATTTGGATGCTTTAGATTTTGTATTTTTCATTCAATATTAGTAAATGGTATCATCTATTGTCCCTAGTGGTTGGGTTTGGTCTGGTGGCCAAGGAACATTATGCTGAGTCGTTAGTGCCTGGTCAAATTTCGCTTTGAAGGTGGGCGGTTGTACCGGAAAAAAAATCATATTTTAAATTTATCTAATTTATTAATAAAACTAAATAAAAATATAAAATTATAATTATAATTTTATTACTATATTTATAAATATAAAAAAAAATTGTGAACTAAATAAATATTTTAAACTACTATAAATGAAATTTTATTATTATTATTATTTTTGGTTAATTTAACTAAAAATTTAGTGGACATTTTAAAAATTTTGAGTCTAAATTGTTTAATCTGTAAAATTTAAGTGCTTTAGAGTTTTTTTAAGGGTTGAATCTATTTATGTATTCAACAATGTATTTTAAACTACCAAACCGGATTTTGTCCCAGGTCCTAAGTGTCCCGACTTCGGCGAATCAGACACGATTGGGGTGGATTTGTGTTTGAAAATCAGGACACATTGTGTCGGTACAACGATTGGGGTGGATTTGTGTTTGAAAATCAGGACACATTGTGTCGGTACAACGATTGAGGTGGATTTGTGTTTGAAAATCAGGACACATTGTGTCTGTACACTTCGAATCCGAGGACATAAATCTAGAAATTTAGAATCCATTTTCGGACACAAATCCGAAAATCAGGAACCCAGGCCATGTTATAACTTGTTTCCCCATTCTATTTTCACATTCAATTGTTTAGGTTGTTGTGGGTGTTTGGGAGCAAAGAGAAAAGGGTGTGGGAGCATTTTCAAGGAGATTCAAGAATGATGACTATGAGGATTGATGACTCATGACTTATGAGCTACATATTGCCTTGAGACTTGTACACTTGTATTTGTTTTGGCATACCTATGTAACACACTTTTAATGAGAAAACTGCAATATCTTTATCTTACTATCTTGTCTTTTTCCTATTGGATCATTGATGAATTGAATATGTATTATGATTTATCATTTATGTCACAATTATATTTGTATGCATAATATTACTTAAAACTTACATCTAGATGAGGATCTATCTTTGAATATATATATATATATAGAACGTATCTGAATGTGTCTTGTTTCAGGTCAATCCGACACTCCCCGTATCCGTTGAATCTTGATATGTCAGGTCACTTAGATTTTAAACAACAAACAAATAGTAATCTTGCTAGAAATTGTATGACCAAATTCTCATGAAAAAACTATTTCGTCTATAAATTAAACCAGGCCAAATAAACTTATTTAATGTAAAAAATATAAATGCATTACATTGAATTTTCAATTTTAAACTAACTAAATCTTTTTAAATAATTACCTACCAACAAATTAGTTTAAAAATGATAAATGAGAAAAACATAAATGCATTGCATTTAATTGTCGATTTTAAACCAACCCGTCCCTTTTAATAACACTAGTTCATGCCTACTGAAAAAATAGTTTGAAAATAATTAATGAGAAAAATATGAATGCATTGCATTTAATTGTCAGTTTTGAACTAGGAAAGGTCAGGAAACCTTTAAATAATTGTCTCTTCAGAAATATGATTGATGAGAACAAGATAATTGCAATGCATTTAATTGTTTTGAACTAACTAGTTGCTTTTAATAACATTGGTTCATGAACCTTGAAATAATTGTCCCATGAGAAATTAGTTTGAAAATGACTAATGAGAAAAATATGAATGCATTGCATTATTGTCAATCTTGAATTAACCAGGTCGGTCCTTTTAATAACACTAATTCATGTACATTTAAATAAAAATGAAAATTTAGTTTGAAAATGATTGATGAGAAAATATGAATCTATGGCAATTAATTGTCAATTTGGAACTAGTCGGGTCCTTTTAATAAAGCTTTAAATAATTATTTATTTAAAAGTATTTATGGTCAATTCCTGAACGTACGTAGTTTTTTTAATAATATTGTTTTATGAATTTTTAGATAATTGTTTATTAAGAAATTCATTTTTAAAATGACTGATCAAAAAATAATTTGAAAATAATTAACAATAAAATAAATAAATCATTATCTTATTATTTTTTTTATTAATGAGAAAAATATGAATGTATTATATTTTATTTCCAATTTTGAATTAACCAAGTTGTTTTAACAATATTGGTTCATGAACCTTTAAATGATTGTTTACTAAGAATTTAGTTTGAAAACGATTATGAAAAATTAGTTAGAAAATGATGAACCATAAAACAAATAAATCATTATCTTACTGTTTTTTCACTTTATCACGTGGGATGTATGCTTAGGTTATACTTTTTTTTGTTGTTGTGTGATTCACAGCCTGCCATGACTCGGAAGTAGATTCTGCATTACTTGTCATATCTTAGATATTATTATTGATGGAATGGTTCTATATTATTATTGATTGAATGGTTCTAATAATATTGATCATTTGTGTGTTTTTCAACCAATATATACCCTAAATTGTTTGATGTAGTACTTTAATTAAAGGGTGATTTGATTTGATACTCTCTTTTCAAAATTTGGTATGGATGGAAAATTGAGTGGGGCATTATGCAACTAAGTCAAAAAGTTGTTTTTTTTAACCACATAATTCAAATTAAATAATTATGAGGTGATTTTGGTTTTTATATTCTATCTAAAATATAAAAATATAGAATATAAAAATGCATGTGCAATGTAGTGTCATTTAATTAACTTTTATTTCATTACAGTAAAAAAACCTTTTAACTAGAGTCAAAATAACATTACGTTCATTTTTGTCCACATGTAATCTTTACATAACTATCCCAATGCATGTGTAATGCAAAGCCCTTTAACTAGAGTTAAAATAATATCACCTTCACTTTTGCCCATATATTATTCTTTGTATAACTATTGCACAATTTGGATTAAATTATACAATGGACCCATTAGTTCAATGGGTAAGAGGGTAAGGACATGAATATCACCACAACACTAGTGTAGTATGATACTATCACAAACATTAACTATTCACCCAATTCCTAAGTCCTAAAACTCCCTAATACATCTAACTATGGTCTTAATTTCTAACCCCACCCTCACATAAACTCTTAAATATCTCTCATCACACATTTAAAATTGTCTTCTTTATATGTCTCTTCAATTTTTCACATTTGAAAAATTGACATCTATACATGTGGAATTGGCACTCGTGGGAAGGGATGAAATTTGACGGAAAATTTCTTGTCAGACGGCGATTTGCCCATCAAATACCAATAAAAATTTTTCCATACCATTAAGAAGCTTCATTTAAATTGTGAAAATGGGTCATTGAGATGTGTAAACCATCAAATTTGACAAGTGACTATGTTTTGAAATTCCAACTCTACTCGTGGAGATATGATGGAAAGCATGAGGTCATATGGTGGGGGACTACTACACCAAATAAATATGACAAAATGTCATGAGGAAGCACTACCAAGGTTTAACCCAGAGATGAATCTAAGGAATCCCTAGCCCCACGTGTTATTTTGAAGCCCCAATCTGGAGGGGCTTATGTCACTTTTCTTTTTGTGACTAGGAGAATCAACAACTGGGCTAGTTTCATACTCGCATGATACGTGGTCGATTCCAAGCACTACCACTCTAACCCCTAGGTGCTACGTATGCTTAAGGGGCTTATGTCAATTAAATCCTATGAAACAGATCCATATTTAAATTTACAAATTATTTATTGCTTCAAGGTAAACTTGTTGATGGTTTATATTTCAATCTATATATCTATTATTTTGTTATTAAAAATATAGTATTATTTTGTTATTATTTTGGCTGAAAGTTGAAGCAGTGACACGTGGCACTCTTTACAAGTTCTCTCTACCAAACAAGTATATAATCAGGTCATCATGGGAGATTGGGCATAACGTTTTCTTGAAGAATAAAATCTTGGTATGACTGGTGAGGTTGGAAAGAATACTTAGAGGGCTACCAGAGGGCGAAATGTTAGACCTTGAAGATATGAAATTACAGAGATACAACAACTTCAATATCAAGCTCCTAAAAAGCAAGAAAAAGGTGTGTATTTTTTAAATTTTGCATAACTTTTGTTTGAAAAACCAGTTTGAAGTAATTCCAAAGGGCATAGTGAAGCATAGATATCATTGTTTGATTCCAAAATGCCTCAAAATAAACAAATGGATAAACCTAGTAAGTAACCAAAAATATCTTCTATGATGCATGAAGAAGAGGAAGAAATGCAACATGATATATCAAAATTACAAGGCCAAGTGCAACAAATTTCGGTCTCGCAAAAAGTAACCAAAATTGAATTGGAATATAATATGGAAGGTTTAGAAGAAAAAATAAAAGGCAACATGGAGGTTTCTAAAGTAGACATGGACATGGAGAATGTCAAGTTGGAAGGGTTGAGAAAGTTGTTGCAAGAAGGCTTCCCAGTGGTGACAAGGTAATCCATGAAAATCATGATGAGGAAAAAAGGAATATGAATTATGATTTTAGAGAATCCAATGTGGGGTTTAAGAACCACCACATTCCAAAGATAGATATGTATAGTTTTGATGGAAAGGATCTGATAACATGGATACTATAGATGGAGAAATATTTTTATCTCCATGACGTGCAACACATAGAAAAGGTACACATTGCATCTTTATCTTTAGATCCCAATCAATTTGTATGGTATCTATGGATTTGTTGTCGTAAAACACTTGTCACTTGGTCGATTTTTATGGAGGAAATGATAGCATATTATGAAGATATAATGATAGACACCTTCTTTAGCCAATTCATAAATCACAAACAAAAGAGTTCAATGATAGAGGACAATGAGGACTTCCCAAAATTTAATATTAAGGTATCTAATATTCCATATGAGTATAGTATTGATGTCTTCATAAGGACTTTGAAGGATAACATCCAACATGAGGTTCTCCTTTGGGAACCTGATTCATTGGAGAAGGCATTCAAGGTGGCAAGAAAAGTTGAAAGCAAAATTATGGCAACAAGGAAGTCTACCAGTCAGAACTATCAAGATGAAAGTGTTGCTTCTCCTATCCTTCCACAACCTACAAGGTTGATGCCACAACAATTGGAGGAAAAAAAAGTTAAATGGCTTTGTTACAGTTGTAATAGAAATTACACTAAATGTCATAAGTGTGGTGAAAAGAAATTATTCTACATTGTGAAGAGGAGGAAGAAAAGGAACAAGAAACATCAAAAGAGGAGGATATACACCAGGAACCTACCCCAGAGAAAGAAGAAATGAATCCAACCATATCTTGTAATGCATTGGCAGGAACTGCCACTCCTCAAACTCTCAAGATATAAGGATATATCAAGCAGAAAAAGGTAATAATGTTGATTGATTCAGGTAGTACCCGTAATTTAATTCATTATAAGATAACCAAGGAATTGAATTTCTTCCTATATCCAGCACCAGAGTGTCAAGTGATGGTTAGAAATGAAGGAATTATAAATTTCTTTGGAAAGTGCCATAATATAAAGCTAACCATGGGGGAATGTGTATTGAAGAGTCCAATTATTTCCATTCTAATGGGTGGTATTGATGTTGTACTAGGAGTTCAATGGTTATAATATTTAGGGATGATAACTTTTAATTTTCAAGAACTTTTCTTGAAATTTTTCTGGGAAGGAAAGGAAGTTGAATTAAGGGGTATCATCGGGAAACCAGGAAAGGTAATCATCTCTAATGGCATGAAAAATCTTATGAAGAAAGAACAATGGGCTCTAATTGCACAATTATGCTCACTAGAGGTTCAAATGTAACAACCCCGATGAAAATTCCATGTAATTGGTTGTGTTTTGTCAGTTCCACTTCCTTAAGGTGACCTAGGAGGTTGAATAAGATCATAGTAACCTCTCATCATATGTTTACCCTGGTTGACTGGTTATGTAGGTAGATGTGGAAGGAGGGTGTTACAGAGTGGTATTAGAGAATGGTTCGCCCCTTTGACTGGATGGGCAATGTCTTGGTCATGCATTCATGTCGGTTGCATATTTTTTCTCATGTTTGTCATGTATGTACTGATTATGTATGCATGGTGTTGGTTATGGTTGTAGTGGTGTTGCCATGTGAAAATTTAATGACATTGTCGCTGGATGTATTTATCATGAGTTTATGTCAGTTATGCATTGGTATTCATGTCAGTGTTTGTATGTGAGGTGTATGAATGCATTTCATACATATGTTGTTATGGATACATTGATATGGGTGTAGTTGTCATGCATGAGGCCATGATGTATGGTTAATATGGTCATGCATTGATGACTAGACTATGGCGAGGATGATATTGATATGCTGTTATGGTTATGTTTATACATGTATTGTGCTAATCTAGTTAATCTTGCAGATGAGATATCCTCCCCAATTTATACTAAGGTACGTTAGTTTGTTTATGATTGTTTTTTAGAGGACATAGTGTGCCTTGCAAGAAGAGATCAATATGACTAGCAAGATGGTACACTATAAAGATTCTCCCTAGGAATCACATGAGCAACATGGTGTTAGGAACTCTTATGACTTAGAAAACACATCGAGGAGTTTGAAGGAATAAATAAGGAGTTGTAAAGTAGATAATGACATAATCATGCAGGCATAGGGGAAACAAGTAGAAGTCAATGAAATAATCCTTCATAGTTTGTGAGACTTGTAAAGACAGGGACCACTCTAGATCTACTATGGAGAGGAGAATGGGACTAATGGGGCATATGGAAGTAGGTTTCAGGGTGGTCATAGGTCAGATAGAGATGACACAATCATAAATGGTAGATTATTGGATACTTTGGATAGAAGAGGTGATGGAAACAGGTACTATTCTAGTTCTAGTTCGAACATGTATCATGATCGTCATCATTATTACCCTTAGAGGAGGAGTGATAAGGGATACTTGTATGATTTTAAGAAACCGAAGCCACCAAATTTTGATGGAGAGTTGAAGAAGCCTAAGGATGTAGAGGCTTGGTAACTTGGTATGAATAAGTTCTTTGAACTACATGAGTATACAGAGAATATGAAGTCGAGAATAACTACCTTCAGCCTCAAAGGGAAATGGGATGATGTAAAATTAGTTAGACATCGGTACAAAGGAGTTGAGTTGGCATGAATTCAAGAGAATCTTCAGAAATAAGTACTTGTCAGTGATCTGAAAATCGCCCAACGAGTGACCTCAGTTAATTAACTATTGAATGAAGGTATTACAGACTCATGTGCTAGTGTGTGTCTATGTTATTTTAGGCAACGGATCGATCAGATTGCGAAATACACAGACACTGGAAATATGGAAAACCGTAGAGAAACACAGTAAGAAAATACAAGAACACAACAATTAATAAGGAGTTCACCCTATCCTACAGGGCTACGTCTCTGGTCCAGCTTTCAGTGGTGGCCTTCCTTTATTGTGTCTTTAAAGCGAAGAATTACAATGAGGTGCTCAATTTGAGTCTCCTGAAATAAAATTTCTTGGTAGGGTGGTTCTTGGATCCCCCAAGCCACTAGAGTACATAAACTCTTTTCCTTACCAGAACTTGACCTCTCGGCTCTTTAATGGGAGGAGCCCAATGTGGCACTCGATTCCTGACAGATCCCCTCAAGGATGGCTTGAACCTCTTAAGCTCTCTGGTGCTTAATGCTGCCTGTGGTCAGCTCGGCCCTCTGCCTTTCTTCTTTTTGCTTCACTGTCTCTTCTTTTCTCTGTCTTCATCTTCTTCTCTCTTCTTTTTCCTCTCAGTGTCCTCTCTTCGTGTCTTCCGTTCTTTGTCTCTGTTCATAGCTTTAAAGCCAGTTGATCTCATGACTGTTCGATTCCCCTTCCACCTCCATCAGATCGTCTACTGTTGTTCACTTGGAATTCCCTGTCTCTGCGTCATGGTCATCGACTTATAGGGAGTGACCACTTGTCCTCTCGCGAACTATGCCAGCTCTTCCTTGTCGGTCCAGTTCTTCGGTTACGTCGGGAAATGACTCATCTGCCACCTCAGTGGTCAAATCATACCTCGAATCCTTATAGATCACATCTTAATCCCCTCTCAAATCTAGTTCTTTCATCGGGCACGTTCTCAGCCATTAGATCTGGAGCCCCCAGATCCAACGTCATTTTCTCATTTCGTGCGGTTGACTTGCTCGAC
This sequence comes from Pinus taeda, assembly GCA_000404065.3. Lineage (NCBI taxonomy): Eukaryota > Viridiplantae > Streptophyta > Pinopsida > Pinales > Pinaceae > Pinus > Pinus taeda. Next base: position 100,994 of record APFE031125228.1, read on the forward strand.
CATTAGCGTGCGATGAGCGGTGGTTTTCTCTCTCATCCGCCTGCCACGCATCGAGTGCTGAATGGAATCGCTCGTTTTTCTCCAAATCCGCTTACCGCCCAAGGTTGCCCCTGATATACTACTGGTTTTGGAGTGCGGGTCCCACCTTTAGCCTTTAGTGTTTTCCCCACAGTTTCCCAGCTTCCATGCGACCGAGCACTCCGGGGCCTTTCCTTCTTGAGGGCTTTTGCCCAGCGATTGCGCATCAGAAACTTCCTCCTTTTCCCGATCCGGCCTTCCCAAGTGCGAGTTTCACCTCCTACGTAGTCTCCATGGGCCTCGGTCAACACTCTTTGACCGAGGTCCTCGTCGTTCCTCGCTGGCTGCTAACTGCCACTGTTCAGAGGTCTTTCTGATCGCTCTGTGCTCTTGAATTCGAATTTTTGTCCTGATTTGATACAGTCATGGTACTGTGATAATCTTCATGGATCCAATTCGGATCACGACCTTCCCATTGAATAGGCTTTTGGACCACCAAAAGTTGGTTTTCAAGCATCGACTAAGTGAGGGTACTGTTGTCTCACTTGTCCAATCTCGATCCAGTTTGTACTGCTCGGCTTTGAACCCTTGAGCCCTACTCTGAGGTACTCGACATCTCCTCTATGTGTCATCCTCACCTTCCTGTCCAGAACTGTCTTCCTGTAATTCATTAAGGTATTCAGGTAGCAGGTCATCAATAGAAGGTAATTGACTCTGCTCTTCGGGATCCTCAATTAGAGAGGGTTCAGACAATCACAATCAATCTGCATTCACAATTGAGTAGATGTGTATGTAAGCTAGTAGATCAAGGTGAAAATCATTCTCAACAATCTTCTCAAGTATCTTGAAAGGTCCATACCTGATAGGCTTTAGCTTTTTACCTTCACCTTGCATCTTGTCCTTGCTGATATATAGCCAGACCTGGTCACCAACTTGGAAACTATGCTCCATCCGATGCTTGTCATGCCTTGCCTTGTATTTGGCTTCGTTGTTTTCCAAATGATCCTGTACTGCCTGGTGGATCTCTTGGATCTGTTCAATGAACCTAGTTGCCCTATCCACATCACTGTGTCTCTCAATTGTGGTGTCTTTACCAAAGACAAAATCCAAAGGATACCTTGGTGTGAAACCAAAACAAGTCTCAAAAGGAGATCTCTTGATAGAAGAATGCTCTGTTGTAAGCATGCTGCACATAACAGAAATGTTCATCCCAAAGCTTAGGATGCTTACTGCAATATCCCCTAAGTAACTAGATCACTGTCTTGTTAACTACTTCTGTCTAGCCATCAGTTTGTAGATGAAAAGCTGTGCTTTTCTTCAGTTTGGTGTCCATTAGTTCCCACAGACTTGACCAAAACTTTCCCACAAACAGGGTGTCTCAATAATATACAATGGAAGTGGGTAATCCAAAATGAACCCATACATGTTGAAAGAACAATTTTGCAGTTTGTTTAGCTGTAATTTGTTTATTACAAGGTATCAAATACACATTTTGCTGAACGTATCCACAACAACATACAGATAATCATGACCTTTCCTAGATTTAGGTATCCTTCAACAAAGTCCATGGAAACAGTTTCCCAAGGGTGAGAAGGAACTGGTAATGGAGTGTACAAGCCTAGTTTTCTATTGCTGGGCTTGCTTTTAGCACACATAATACACCCTCTTACATATCTAGAAACCGTCTCATTCATTTTTGGCCAATATCAAAATCTTTGTAGCTGTGTAACTATTTTACCTACCCCAAAGTGACCTGATATTAGAGAAGTGTGTGCTTCATTATCTTTACTCTTTCAGTTTGTGGAATGCATAACTTCGCACAATGATATAAGAGTCGGTCCTTTACATGATAATCCAATTCTTCTACTCGTTTGCCTTGACTTAATGTTGCATATACATCTTTAAAGTCTATATCTTGAGCATATTGTTCATTGTAGCTCTCATGTAACACAAAATTATGCTTAATTATAGTAGATGCATTTATAATGGGTCTAGATAACATGTTTGCAACTTTATTATGTATGCCCTTTTTATATCTGATGACTAAATGAAACTGTTGTAGAAAACCCATCCTTCTATAGTGCCTTGATTACTGCAACTTAGTTTGGGAGTGTAGATATTGAAGTGGTTGATGATCAGTATGTATTACTGTTTTTTTGCCCATTAAGTAATGTTTCCACTTTTTCACACTCTATACTAATGCATACAATTCTTTATCATATGTAAGATAGTTAACTACTGCAGAATTAGATTTCTCAGAATGATAACATATGGGTTTACCGTGCTGTGTCAACACTGCTCCAATGGCATAGTCACTGGCATTCATTTGGATCTCAAATGGTCTTTGAAGATCAGGCAGTGCTAGTACAGGCTTTCTGCTGTTTGCCTCCCCACTGAAACACCTTGTTCAATCCTATTAATGCATGTAAGGGAGCTACAATTAAGGAAAAGTTAGAAATGAACTTCCTCCAATATTGTGCTGCTCCTAAGAAGCTTCTAACTTCTATAACAGATTTGGGTTTAGGCCAGTTCACAATGACTGCCACTTCAGAGGGATCTATCTTCAATTCACCACCCCCTACTATATGACCCAAATAATTCAAAGATGTTTTTCCAAATTCACATTTTGAGAGTTTAACATAAAGTTGTTCTCTTTTCAAAACATCTAGTGTCTGCTTAACATGCTTTAAGTGTTCTTCCCACATTTTGCTAAATATCAGAATGTCATCCAGATACATAATAACAAAATCATCAAGAAAAGGTCTGAGTACATCATTCATTAATCTCATGAAAATAGCAAGAGCATTAGTATAGCCAAAAGGCATGACCAGCCACTCATACAATCCCTGCTTTGTTTTGAAAGCAGTCTTCCATGCATCTTGTTTTTCAACTCCGACCTAATGGTATCCACTATGCAAGTCTAGCTTGGAAAAATAAACAGCTTCTTTCAATTGATTTAAAAGATCATCGATTGGAGGAAGGAGATAACGATTTTTGATTGTTATCTTATTCAGTGCTTGGTAATCAATGCACATTCTCCATGAGCCATATTTCTTTCTCACCAAAATGATTGGTGACCCACATGGTGATGTGCTAGGTCTGATGAATCCCTTCTCGAGCAATTCCTGCACCTGCTTCTTGATTTCTGTGTTCTCTAAAGCAGACAACCTGTACATTCCAATGTTAGGCAATGGAGCATTTTGTTGCAAAATAATATCATGCACTATTTCGTTTTTGGGTGGTAGAGCTTTAGGTTCTTGAAATAAGATATCATACTCTGAAACAACCTTTTCTAAATCAGCTTGCTGTTTAGCATTACATCCCTTAAATACATTGGTTTTATTAGGTTTCTTTTCCTTTACAACCATCAATAAGAATTGTTTGCATGAATTTATCATTCTTTTCATCTGCCCTGAGTTTATGAGAGTGTAATTATTCTTGAGCTTATGAGCTCTTACAA
>APFE031125230.1:0-31560 GCA_000404065.3 Pinus taeda
TTTGGGGGCACATGGTATTGTGCACCCATGGTATTCTGCCCGTGGTATTATATGTAATGGAGCCTATAAAAGGCTGGAAGGACTTCATTGTAATGCATGGCCTGGAGGTGAGCGGTGAAGGCTCACTTGGCCGGATTGGCCAGGGTTTTGGCCAAGGATAATGAAATTTCATTATGATTGGGTTTTTCCCGGATTTGGGGTTTTCCCGGATAAACATGTGTATTTATGTGTTTATGGTTATTGCTGGTTAATTTTATATTTATTCCTCTCGGTAATTAATTTATGTTCCTGGGTAAATTTCTTAACAATTGGTATCAGAGCCATGGTTGATTGAGAAGAACATATTTTGTTGCCAAGGGTTTGTTTTGGCTTGGTGAATGAAGGGGATATGATTTTTTGCACTGATGCTATGGATATAGATCAACCAAACAAGAAGCATTGCACGTTATCACGCTCCAGATCCAGATCAAGGCTTCCTGGTGAAGTCACCCCAGGCGAGGGTTTCAAGGATTCATCTCAGAAATTAAAGGTAGTTAAACTTGGCAAGAAGGCAGCAAAGAAACAAAAGAAGGATGCCTGCAATTGAGAGAGGATGGATCAGAATAGCAGCAGCAATAGCAGTAGCAATAAAAAAAAATAAAAAAATTAATGAAGTCAAAATTATTGCATGTAAATGGGCATACTACTGTAAGACCTGGTAAGGCATGTGTACCCCTCGGTAATCACCGGTAAAGTCTGGGTTAGATCTAGGTGGTAGGGGGGATGTCAGGTTAACAATACCCCGAGTAAAAAAAAAAAAAAAAAAAAACTTTGAGGGGGGGAAGAGTTAGAGTGAGTGAGCGGGATTGTCTCACTTAGCAGGTTTGGCTGGAGTTAGTCAAAGAACCCCAAGTCAAGTTTAAGGGGGGAAATTGTTAGGTAAACTTGACTCAGGATAGAGTCAAAAGTTGACAAGGTTAAATAGTGATGGTTTTGGGGCACATGGTATTGTGCACCCATGGTATTCTGCCCGTGGTATTATATGTAATGGAGCCTATAAAAGGCTGGAAGGACTTCATTGTAATGCATGGCCTGGAGGTGAGCGGTGAAGGCTCACTTGGCCGGATTGGCCAGGGTTTTGGCCAAGGATAATGAAATTTCATTATGATTGGGTTTTTCCCCGGATTTGGGGTTTTCCCGGATAAACATGTGTATTTATGTGTTTATGGTTATTGCTGGTTAATTTTATATTTATTCCTCTCGGTAATTAATTTATGTTCTTGGGTAAATTTCTTAACATCATGTGTGGAATTCAATTCATGATCTAGAACACATATCATAAACATGCATCAAGAATTAGCATACATACATAGAGATTTATCTAGGGTAAAGCAACTGCTCAAAACCCCTTCCTATCTGTATTACATTAATAAAAGAATATGGATGAATACATATGCTTGCTCAAATTTGTGCACAACCTGCAAGTGTATAGTCTATCCCTCTGCCTAACTGATTGAATCTTGATAACACCTAGCCAATTTTCAAGAACTCGAAGCTCCTATTTCCTTGCATTGTTTCTTGAGGAATTAGACCACTATTAATTAGGAAATTCCTCAATTGGAATTATGCAATCCTTCTAGGTTCATCCTCTAACATCATGCACCACTTGTACACTTCAGAATAGTCTACAAATGATAGTACACTACCTTTGGAACCTCCACCTCAACTGGGTAACTTGAATTCTATGCATGCAAAAATTATTTTGGTTTGATTGATCAGTTAACTGGTTGATGATTAAGTGTGACTGAAGTCACATTGCACAACTTGACCTTCCACTAGTTCTTCTAACAGTTACAACTAGTTTAACTCACAATAACTCAATTTAACTGAATTAGATTGCTAGAAATTAGAAATCACTCATGATCAATTGAACTCAAGTCTTCCAACTCGAATTATCTAAGCAAACTAGGTGACACAAGCAATGTCACTCAAGTTAACTCATCCAAGTTGTCTGCTGAAATGAAAATTCGATTTTTCTCTAGTTTGACCAAGGCAAATAAAACTGATATTTGTCTTGTTTCATTTTGAACAGACAGAAAATGAATTCTCTTAAGAAAATATTATCAAATTTGTACACTTATACAACCATGATATCCACCCCCAATTACCTTAACTATTTCTTCTTGGTATAAGTTAGAGTCTTATGTTGGAAAAGAAACACCAACTAGTTAGAGAATATATATGTTGGAGGAAGTATTGGAGGATATACCTAGGGCTTTAGTAGCTTTTGAACCATTGAAATGTCTTGGTTCTAATTGCATCCATTGGATTTGGGTTGGGCCTAAGCACGTTTTGAGTTTCCCATCCAAAGTAAACCAAGTCTTACATATGGAGTTGAAGCCAATAAGTGTTCTAGGCTAGAGGAATGTATATTCATGTGATGAAGGTGCTAACAATGATGATTAGGTATATTGTCTGTTGTTGCTTACATTTGATTAGTATATGAATGTCTCTCTTGTTTCCATAAATCCACCCCCACCCCCATTTTCTCACCACACACACCCGACTAAAACAAATCATTGTTTAACCATATGTAGCCAATAAGTGGTATAGGCTAGAGGAACCTAGATTCATGTGATGAAAGTGCTCATACTAATAATTAGGTATATTGTCTTAGCGTGCTAGCAATGAAATCTTAATGAATGATTATTCCATAGAATTATTAATCACAAAGAGGTATCCATAATGAATTTTCCTAGGTTCCACATAGGCGATTACGAGTGGAAAGTTATTTTGGTACTTGAGGTAAGAATTACATCTCAATTTGATCTCCCCTAAAGGTTTCTCATCTTCATGAGGTATATTGCAACATGGATAGTTGTGTTGTGGAACATTATCGCTTCTCACATTTTTCTAGTTGGGATTGGGTCCTCATTGACCCAAGATGACTTCTGGAAGGCCTTTTTGATATCTTTGTTAGTTGTATTTAACCACCCTAAGTTGGATTTTGGAAGAGTGCATTTTCTTGGCTGAATCTTAAAAGAGTCTTTTATAAGCATGTGTTGACTGTGGTTATTTGATTCCATAAAAGGCTTAGATTTTTTTATTTTTTATTTTCCTGAATTAGAAGTTATGGGTGGTTTTCTTGGAGGTATCAAATAAGGGACCCATTCACAATGGGTCCCTCATTCTTTTCCTTTGGTTTGAAAACATCCGTGTCCCTTTGATGATTCTTTGAATCTTCATGGATTCACTATGGGAAGACCGATTTTGTTGCTTTCCACATTGAATATAGTAAATGTTCTTCATGCTTCCCAAGTAGACACCTTATGTTAAGAAAATAAAAGTAGTTTGGACCTTTAATTGTTTTCAAAAGTGAAATCAACTCCTCCTTAATTTCTATCCCATCTAACAAAAATGTTTTTCCTAGCCTGAATAGTACCTAGAAGTCTAATAACAAGAAGAAGAGGAAGAATAAGAAGAAGAAGCAAAGAAAAGGGACAAGTGACTAGTGAATGTGGGTAAAGATGGGGGTAATCAACTAGCTAATGTAATTAATATAGAGGTTACAAAATAGCCAATGTAAGTAATACTGAGGACATTGATACTATTGAGAAACCTAAATGAATAGGATGCAAGCCTAAATTTCCTTGTAGGTTCACAAGGGATACCGTATTACTCATCTATATTGTTTCATTCCAAAGGTATAGAGAGTATGGTACTTTCCTCAATGATATTCTACTCTTCAAAAACCTATGGTCCCTTACTCATCCCTTCCTACTCAACTATTGGTTGATGAAGTAGTTCAGCTAATGAAATATTTACTTAATCCCTCTCTTCCCCCAAAGAGTGTTTTGATTATCACTTAATTTTTATTTATTTCTGATTAAAAACCTTTTAGATAAAGGGGAATCTCACTCATTTCGTTCATGCTTCCTCCAAGCACTATGACCAATTCCTTTAATTGAAATAGTCTAGGTAAGTCTTTCTTGCGTACTTTTGCTCCCTTCCAAATAAGGATTGAAGTTAATTCACACATAGTTCATTAATGTATTATATATGGATTCTAAATTAGTATCTGATCCAGGTGGCTCCAGACACGCTCAAATTCAGAAGTGGCTTCAGAATAGCTCAAAAATCAAAGTCCTCAGATTGAAATGAAACTAGACCAGATTGTAGTGCTTGCCACCTTGATTCCAACACTGTGAACGAAAATCTAATATGAGTTCATATGCTCCAGATATTCGTGTCAAAGTTTTGGTCAAAGTTTGAAAAGTGATAAGTATAACGAGACAACAAATTAACTGAGACCTGGCACATGGAACCCAGCCACCGGAACGGGCGTATTTGTTGAATGGTTATAATGCCCAATGACCCTTATTTTTGACAAAAATAAAAAATAACCATATTTTTTATAACCGAGAAAAAATATTTAAAAAAGGGGGCGGTTCAGGCCCGTTGGACCCACCACCCCACCGGTCATGTTGTTATATATTATATTTTAAGAAAAAGAAATCAAATCGGAGTGACGGGCCACCACACCCCACTCCACATATCATATATAACATTACAACTGCAATGATTAAAGCAAAATTTTGGCATTATATATAACTATCACATGTTATAAATGTTATGACGTGACAATTTGTAGGACCAGTAGGGATCAAACCCACTCGACCATGTGGCCGACCCACACCACGGGCAGTCCCATCCCAAACAGTGTTTTCATAAGTGTCAACCACCAAATACAATGCATAATTGTTACCATCATATTCTTAACCACCAGTGGAATTTGACCTCCATGGTTATAAAAAATTGCCACCATATATCTGTTGCAACGCCAAAAATGGAGTGGGAAAGGTTTGAACCAGGCTCCACTCCCTTCTAATCTACCAACCATACCATTGGGCCAACACCCACACATTGTATATTGTATTATCCACCTGAAAATAATATATGTAAACCCATTGTGCCATTTGACGGAGGACTACGGAGCGTGGAGAACCAAGAGAAAAACCATGAGCGAATATGGGTGTGGAACCTTGAGCAGAGGAATCAATTGATGCAAAAAAGATTCCCTTTGAGGGCCAGAGGTGTTAGTGAAAAAATTTGACAAGTCAATAGTAATTTTTGCACGTTTTCTCTCTAGGAGTCCAACCATGTAGTTAGAATCTCCTTATGAGTAGCATAAAGTCAAGTGTCCAACTGCAAGGAATCTTTGGAGAATCTTGGGAATCTAAAAGATTCCCTTGGAGGCTGATTTTTGAGTGAGGCAGAATGGTGCCAACTTTATAGTAATTTTTCACAGAATTTCATAGGAAGCATAGTGGTGTGCTCAGAATCTTCCTCCGAGTATGGATTTTTCGGCCATGTTCAGGATGGAATCTTTGGGGGGATCTTCAAGATGCCTGAGGGTTCAAAATTTGATGGTGTCAAAAAGAGGCAAAGTTTATAGTCATTTGACATGATTTAATGCCACAAATTTAATGGTGATGTCCCTTTTAGTAGTTGAGCAGTTATGTCATGTTTTTCTTCTAATTCGTTGAGATGATGTTTTTGTTGTGGATATCCTTGATTACCATTATGTTGAGGGATACTTGTATGCCACATCATGTGAGATTTTTTTAGCTTGTCCTTTTGACGGAATACCCATTTGAGTGAGAGTTCCTATAGGGATAACACCTCGTGGAGAAGCATGCCACTCTTATTGAGGGAATTTTCCCATATGAGTGAGAGTTCCTAAGAACGTCTCATGGAGAGACATGCCACTCTAGTTGAGGGTATTTATCCTTGTAATGAAAAATCACATACCATGTACATCATCATCATTTGCAACATTTAATGAAGTTGCCTCCCCACTCTTGACACCAGGGCCCAAAGACGTAACCCACATTGGGTGAACTCCATTGTTAATGTGTTTGTGTTCTTTGATTTGATGGTTGTTGTTATGTCTCATCTTCCTTAAAGCATGCACACGTGGTTTTTATATACTCTTTCATATGAAATTCTGCTAACGTCATACAAGTAAAGGTATTGGTTAATTCTGGTCGCTGAAGAGATCCAGATCAGTATCTTAGCCTCATATGTTTGGAAAGTTCTAGGTTCTCCTAACCTCGTGTCAAATACCAATAGGTTATTTTCCTTTGATAGAACACCTAATGAACCATTAGGGATTCTTCTTTAGTTTCCTATTTCATTACAAAGGAAGATTGTCTTAGATTGACATTACAGTTATGGAAGGCACGATGGCCTTAAATATTCTCCTTGGGTGTGATTATGCATATGCTCTGAATTTTTTGTTATCTACATTATTATGTGTGATGCATTTTCCTCACAACTAAATCATTATGAATATCAATTACTTTGTGTTTAATGATCTTTATCCTCATTCCACTTTGGATTATGTTGTTCCTTTGTCCATTTCTAGTGTTTCAATAGGAACTAATCCATGATTCACATGTGAATTATGTGGTCTCATACCCTATGCTTGACATTGGATAAACCAATGCTCCCCGTGTGTTTCGCAACATGGACTAACTTCCTCTCGTGGATCCTTACCCTAGCGATGTGATCATTGACTAACACCTGTTTTGGTTTAATGGAAATTATGATTCCCAACAGGTGATATTAAATTGTAGGTCACAAGTTCAATACACACTCAAATCGTGTTGGGGGGGAGATTGTTGGACATTGGACAAACCAATGCTCATTGTGTGTTTTGCGACATGGACTAACGTCCTCATGTGGATTCTTATGTCTGGCAATGTGATTGTTAACTACCACCTGTGGGTTTTGATCTAATGAGAACCATGATTCCCAACATCCTAGGTGTTCAATTTCTAATAACAAGGGACCTTTGTAGTCATGCTTTCCTTCTTAGGATATGGCCTTGACAATTGACTAGGTGTTTTAGCTAATGGGGGCACTAGAGCTTTTTCTACCATCTATTACCCTAAGTGAATGTTCTGACATACATTCTGTTTGTAATGATGCTCTTCCCTCATATGAATTTCTACTAGAGGATATTATTGGTTTTTAAATTCCGTTAGATGTTTCCCTCCTTTTCAAAGGCAATATCTCAGATTAAAGAAAGAGTTGATCTCAAAAAAATTTCGACTTTGGCAAAGCATGGTGTGTGTAAAACTACTTGATCTCATTCACAATGACATAGGCTACATTAATAAACCTTCTTTGGTAGGTGTGAAGTGTATATTTAACAACTTTACCAACTTAACAAGAACTTTACCGAGTTTTTATTTTTTGGATGTCACATCAAATCATGATTTTCATGTTGATTTTGAAAAATCGTGATGCAAAATTATCCTTTTTTCATTTCAAGGTTAAAATTACAACATTTTTCTACCATGACATTAAAAATCAAATATCATGATTACAAAAGACGTGAAAAACCATGTTTAAATGCAATAATGGGGATGCAACGTCACCTCTTTTTATGGGTTAAAAATCACACAATTTTCAATCACGCAATTAATACCAAATATCATGACCCCAAAAGAAATGAAAATCATGTTGAGATGCAAAAGTGGTGATGCAACATCACCATTTTTTAGGGCTAAAATTCAAACAATTTTCAACTTCGTCAACAAAGACCAAATACCATGACTACAAAAAAAATTAAAAAGCAACACTTAAAGTTTGTGTACTTTTTTTAAAAGTGTTTTTCAAATTTTCTCTACCTTTTATTTTATTTCATTTTATTTTTGGGATTAAAATTACCAATTAATTGACATTATGGCCTTGACCATTGATACATTTGAAAAGAAAAAACACATAAAGTTGACTATAAATTTAAAAGTGGCATTACATAATTTTTGTTTAATTATCTACATTAAAAATGTTGGGTATGTGTTATATTATTTCTATGACTAACCCCACATGTTGTATGTTGTGCCGAGCACAGGGGGGGCCTGGGCGGCGGGCGGTTATGTTTTGAATTTTATGAATTTTTTGGCATGTATATATGATATTATGGCCTTGACCATTGATACCATTGAAAGAAAAAAACATAAAGTTGATTATAAATTTAAAAGTGGCATTACATAATTTTTGTTTAATTATTTTGTTTATTTATTTACATTAAAAATGTTGGGTATGTGTTATATTATTTCCACGACTAACCCCACATGTTGTATGTTGTGTCGAGCACAATGGGGGGGAGGGGTTATGTTCTACTCCATGGTTAGTGGATTGGATTTTATGAAATTTTCAGCATATGTATATATGTGTGTGTGTGTGCGTGTGTATGTGTATGTGTATGTGTATGTGTCTATATATATATATATATATATATATATATATATATAATCTATTATAATATATTTTATATATATATATATATTGTATATATAATATATATATCTTATATATATATTATATATATTATATATATATTATTATTATATTATATATATATAAGTATTATATATATAATATATTATATATGGTAATATCATATGACACATACACATACACACGCACCACACCCACACAAATACATTGAAAGGAATCTAATGAAAAATCAATATGGTAACCCTGATTTTGGGATCCAAGGAAAAATATCTGTGTATATATGTTTTATGTTCTCTCCATTGTATATTTTTTATTTTTAAACAATTTGTTTGCAGGTAATTTTTGTATAGGGTTAAAACCTACATTTGGTATCAAAGTTGTTTCAACTTCAAGGGGACGCTTTGTTGCTAAGGGGTTTTTCTCAGCCTTTGGTAGACCCTATTCAGTGGGATATCTACAGGATCGATTCAGGGGATTTTGTAGGAGCATTAGGACATCCTATAGGAATCATTAGGACATCCTGTAGGACAACCTGTAGTGGCCTATTTTGAGGCCGAATTGTGGAAAAAGCATCCATGAAGGTAGGAGAAGACCCCTACTTGCCTCCCAAGCCGTATGACCTTTTACCACCATCTCTAACCCACTTGTCACATCACCAAGAGGATTTAGCATTCATATTTTTCGCACAAAAAAGGACAAAAAGGAAAAAAGAGTTATTGTGTTCATTTACATGCACAATAGTAGAGTGTTTGGTTATTTCAGATTGTATACCTAGGACAGTAGGATTACACACATGTTAACTTAACATTCTTTTGAAGAAAATCATCTTAGCACTTAGTTAGAGAGTGGTGTGTTTAAGCAATTGATTTTAGTCTTTCCTTACTATAGTAGTCAATATTTCAGTCAGTGAAAATTTCCCCTTTCCTCATTGGTAATCAAGATTCTTTTGAATCAACAGAAGGCTGGTTTGAGAAGCCATAGTGGTCTATTGCCAGCCTATTAGTGACAAAGAGTGGACTCAACACATCTGCTTGTGTATACAACACCGTCACCTCCAAGTTTGTATGAACCCCTGGTTGATAAAGTAAAGTAATTGGTAGCCCCAGGAGTTGCAACATTCTTGCTGCAATACTAGTGCTCATCACTTTTTGGCATCATTTTTTGGGGAGGTGTCTAAGTAAGATGTTATTTCTGCTTTCTTTCTTCCATTTCTTATCTCTGACATTCAGATATTAGCTTTATTTCTGCAAAAGTAATTGTAAGTTGGTTTGCTTTCTTTTCCATTCTACAAGTGAGATTTCATTCAACAGTTAGTTTCCATTCATTTTGTTATTTCAATTTTGCAATTAGTCTCAAAGCTTGAAAAAACCACAAAACAAAACAAAAACACTTCTTTCATGCCTCATAGGATTAGGGATATCTTAGAAAAATTTCTACCAAATACCCCCACCACTTCAAACAGGCAACCTTCCCTCTTCTTCGGTAGCTGTGAATTGGAGGATACCTTAGGAAAACAACTAGAGATATTTGAAGAGCCTGCAGGGGGAGAAGAAGAAGGAAAACCAATTCTAATTGACCTAATGGTTGAAAATAGAAATGATAGAGGAGATAGAGAAAGAATTGAGGGTGCCTTTCCCATCAGAGAACTAATGGGGATACCAAGATGAAAAACATAAGCTCCTCTGCTCTTCCTGATTTCCATGGCTTGACCTTAGAAGATCCAGATACTTTATTATTTGGGTTCACTGTCATATGCAAAACTTATGATTACACCACTAATAAGCAGAAGTTGAAATTATTCCCATCCACTCTCAAGGATGCAGCTATGCACTGGTTCATGGGTTTACCTGGGGATAACATCAAAACTTGGGCTCATATGCAGCAAGCTTTCAACAACAAGTATTGAGACTATTGTAGGTCCAAAGACACCAAAGAGGAAATTTTTAGAATGACCTTGGGGTGTGATGAATCCCTAGAGGATTATGAAGAAAGATTCCATCTTAGCTACAGAAGGGCCAGGTGCACACTTGATCCTGAGTCACTGAAGCTAGTCCTAATCTGAAGGGTAGGGGAAGATCTTTTGGATACCTTAAACCTTCTAGTAGGAGGGGTCATCTACCAGCTACCCTATGAAGATATAAATATTGTCTTTAGGAACCATTTTAGGGAAGCTACAAAAAATGGTAGGGGTAGTCAACCAATGGCAACCACATCCTCTTCCAACACATCCATAAAAGGTGAAATTGGAAGCATGCTAGAAGATTTCAAGAGTGAAATGCTGCAAACCTTTTCCCTATAGATGCACACTATGCACATCAAGAGAAAGCAGGAGGAAGAAGCGAGAGCATTAGCCATTTTCTGCCCTAGATGCACAAGGAGGCACCCTAGGAATGAATGTCTATTAAACTTGATTGAAATCTGCTCGGTTTGTGAAGAAAACCACTCCACAGACAAGTGCCCCTCTCTACCTAGACAAAAAGTTGTGTATCAGGGAACTAAAGGGGTGACTAAACAACTCTACTAATAAATCAAATGAGACCCCATGGGCATCGACCATACCAGCAGGGCATGCAAGGGTCATCCCATGCATATTATAACCCTAACCAGAACACGTCCATTCCCTCTTGGGGGCCCCCTACCCATCCCTCCTAGTCTACACCCCCTCCTTGGTCTTTTGCACCTCAGTACCATTCCTAGCTGACCATCCAGTCATTTTAGCCATATACTCTGCCACAACCTCAGTGGAATGCACCACCCTAGGGGTGGAGGCCCCCATACAATAATGCTCCAACTTTATTTCCTTTACCTCCTACTAAACCACAACTTTTACACCCTGCTCCACCTAAACAACCTCAGATGCCTGCCTAACAAAATCTGAACACGAACAACAAATAAGCACAACAAATAGGCACAAGAAGCATATAGTGGAGAGACATCCTATCTTGCTTTTGTTGTGGAAATTCAGGAAATCAACCTAAGGTCTGGTAGAGTACTCCTGGACAACCAACCTCTATCTCCACCTAGGGAGAGTGCGGAGGAGAGAGAGGAAAGCATGCCTAGAGTGAATCCAACACCCTTTCCTGAAATATTAACTCATCCAATCTAACCTACCCCAAAAGAGAGTGAACTTCTAGGTGAGTTGAAAAATCTATGTGTCAAAATTCCACTTCTCCAAGCCATCAATGATGTACCTATTTACAACAAATTGATTAAAGAGAAGTGTTTCAAACATCTAGAGAGGTGAAAAAGAGACACCCCTACCATTAATTTCATTGGACAACTATCCGACTTAATGTTGGGGAAGGCAATTTTCCCAAAGTACTTGGACCCTGGAAGCCCTATAGTAGATGTGCACAACAATGGTACCATTTTCCCACACACTTTAATTGATCTTGGGGCTGTCATTAATGTAATGACTAAGGACACCATGCTCAAGCTCAATCTCCAAGGTGCATTAAGAAATACCACAATAGTCTTGCAACTTGCAGACCGTTCCATAGTAGCCCCTGAGGGGATTGTTGAGGATGTGATGGTGTCCATTGACTCTTGGGAGTACCCTGGAGACTTTCTCATTCTCTGGCCTAAGGCCAAGCTTAGTGGTTATCCTCTCATACTTGGGAGGCCTTAATTAGCCACTACTAATGCTTACATCAACTGCAGGGCTAGAAATATGACTATAAAAAATGGGCATTCATCAAAGCAGTTGGTCTTGTAACCTCATGCTCAACCATCTTTAGATCATGACTTACCTTTATGGCTAAAAGAGGAGGAAGAAGATGAAATCTACTCAACCCAACTCTATACCCTAGAAACTGCCATGGGAGGAGGACAACTGGATGAAGATGATTTGATTGAACACATGGTCCAAAGTCCAACTCCCAGCACCTTGTCCTTAGAGGAAATAGTAAATGAAACCAAGAGAAACCATCAGATTGATCTATTCTTAGTTGATTCAAACGCTATCCATGTCAGACCAATAGAATTTGAAAATCAACCCCTCTTTTTGTACACCAAGAAGAAAAGTTGTACAACATGATAAGGGAACATCTGGATGCCTTTTCTTGGAGTTAAAACGAAATGAAGGGAGTGCACCCCTTGGTGTGTACTCACTACATTTATATCAAAGAGGATTGCAAACTAGTCTGACAACCCCAAAGGAGAATGAATCCAGCTCTCAAGGATATAGTCAAAGAAGAACTGCAAAAGCTGCTTTATGCAGTATTCGTTTACCTTATCTTGGACAGTGAGTGGGTTTCTCCTTTGGTGTTGGTTTCAAAGAAAATGGGAAGTGGAGGAATTTTTTCAATTACAGAGAGTTAAACAAAGCAACAAAGAAGGACCATTTCCCTCTACCTTTCATTGACCAAGTGCTAAATGGCCTGGTAGGGAAAAAGGTTTTTTCTTTCATAGATGGGTTCAATGGGTACAATCAAATCCAGATTAGCTCAAAGGACCCAGATAAAACCACCTTCACCTATCCATGGGGTACTTTCTCTTATAGGGTCCTTCCTTTTGGCCTATGTAATGCCCCTGCCACTTTCTATAGGGCAGTCCTTAGTATCTTTGCCGAGCTAGTCCATGATGCAGTAGAAATTTATATGGATGATTTTACACCCTGGGTGTGATTTCTAGGGGGCATTGTCCAACTTGGATAAGGTGCTAAAAAAATGCATTGAAATGAACTTGTCCCTTAGTCTAAAAAAATGTGAGTTCTTGATGACTGCAGGGACTGTTCTAGGTCATTCAATATCCTAGAAAGGACTACAAGAGGACCCAAATAACATAGCCATCATCCAAAGGGTCCCACCTCCGCAAAAACAAAGGGATGTCAGAATTTTTCTAGGTTTAGCTGGATAATATCGAAGATTTATAAAAGACTTCAACAAGTTAGCTTCTCCTTTATTTTGGTTATTGGCCAAAGACTGAATTTTTATGGTCAGAAAGTTGTCAAGAGGCCTTGGTCACCCTAAAGCACAAACTGACCACTGCATCCATTCTTCAAGGCCCAAATTGGGCCCTTCCTTTCCCTATACATGTTGATGCCTCTCACAAAGCCATAGGAGAAGCTCTAGGCCAAATAGATAACAAGTTACCTTATTCCATTTACTTCATCAGTAAGAATCTTTCAAAATCTGAACTGAACTATATAGTGACTAAAAAGGAGCTCCTAACTGTTGTGCATTAATTGAACAAATTTAGGCATTACATTATAGGTTACCAAACATTTGTACATACTGAACATGCTGCAATTAAATACTTGATGAGTAAACCTAATGTAAATGCCCAGATTACTAGATGGTTACTTTTATTACAACGATTTGATCTAACTATTATTGATAAGCCTGGCAAGGAGAATGTTGTTGTATATTTTTTTATCCAGATTGACTTTTCTTGTAGGGGAGGAAGGAATGGTTGATGATCAGTTACTGGATGAACACTTATTCACCATTTCAGTTCTCTCTCCATGGTTTGGTGACATAGCAAATTACCTGGTGTCTGCACAGTTTCCACCAAATTTGTCCTCCAAAGAGAAAAACAAGATTGTGAGGAAGAGAGTCCCATTCACTTGGATTGGGGGCAACCTCTTCAAACTAGGCCCGGGTCAAATTCTGAGAAGATATGTTGGGGAGGATGTCTTTGACATACTTCTGACATGTTATGATGGGCCTTGTGGAGGTCACTTTGTAGCCAAAAGGACAAAATTAAAGGTGCTACAAGCTGTTTATTACTGGGCCAATATTCACCAAGATGTGAGGATCTATACTAGTCAGTGTGACCAGTGCCAAAAGATGGGGAAACTTACCCCAAGGGATGAAATTACTATGCAACCTCAAGTAACTTTTGAGCCATTTGAGAAGTGGGGCATGGATTTCATTGGAACCATTGACCCTCCATCCAGGAAAAAATAGTACATCATTGTGTGCACTGACTATTTAACCACGTGGGCTGAAGCCAAGCCCATAAAAGCAACAACAAAGGAGAAAGTTGTTGAGTTCTTAATGGAAAATTTATTTTATAAGTTTGGGTACCCTAGAGAACTAGTCACTGATCAAGGCAGCTAGTTTACATTTCAGATGATTGAAAATTTGTTAATCCAACGCAGGATCAAGAATAGAACATCCACTCCTTACAACCCATAAGCTAATGGAAAAGTGGAGGTAACCAATAGAGCGTTGGAAGGCATTCTGGCCAAATTAATTAGAAACTACAGAAAGGACTGGGAAGATAGATTAGTTGAGGCCACTTGGGCCTACAATACCACCTGGAAGACCACCATTGGATTCATTCCTTATGAGCTAGTATATGGGAAGAAGGCCCTGCTGTCCATTGAATTTGAATACAACACCTTAAGAATGGCAACACAACTAGGTCTAGATCTTAGCAAGGCACAACAAGAGAGATTGCTCTGGCTTAATGGGTTAGATGAGTTTAGGATGCAATCCCTCTTGCACACAGAGGTGACTCAAGTTCAAAGGAAGATTTGGAATGACAAGAAGATAAAGGATAAACAGTTTCAAGAAGGCAATTGGGCTCTATTGTATGATTCCAGATACAAGTATTTTAAAGGAAAGTTAAGTACTAGATGGTTATGGCCTTATGTCATAGAAAAAGGCCATGATAATGGCTTAATACAGAGAAGAACCATTGATGCAGAGGTTATTCTTTTACTTGTCAATGGGTACAGATTGAAGGTCGACAAGGAGCCCTTGCCAAAGCAAGAATTCATCAATGGCATCAGCAAGACAGTGATGGTGGTGGAGCAAGTCTCAACTTCTACCCCATCAAGTCCCTCAAAAAAAGAAAAAAAAAAAGGAAACAAATAATAAAGAGACTTAGGTGAAAACCTCCATGAGGCATCCGAGTCCCACTGTTGGGTTCAAAACCTCTTGAGGCAGCCCAATGGTGTCAAAAAAAGAAAAAAGAAAAAAATCTCTAGGTGAAAACCTCTTTTGAGGCACCTAGGGCAAGCAACTAGGATGAAAACCTCTTGGAGGTAGACTAGTTGTTTTCAAAAAAATAAAAAATAAAAAGAGAAAATAAAATTTTGAAAATGTTGTTTGCAGGTCAGCAGGAGGAAGATCAGAGCAACTAGAGAGGAGCAGAAGGACCTATACAATTCATATTTTCATTCCCCATCCCATATTCTTCATTATCCCATCAATCCCTCCATTTATAAACTCCTTTAGCTCAGTTTACACAGGCTCTATGTTTTCTATAGGATTCCTTGAAAACCCACAAGAGTTTCCTGTAGGATTTATAGTGGCTTGGGAATACCAAGAAAAGTGACCCTAGAGAAAGGGGATGACCAACCTATGTCAAAAAATAAAATGTTTACTTCACCACCTCATCACCATGCCTCTCACCACCATGTTACCTCTGCATTCATCCAATAATTCAATTCCAAAAAGATTACAGTTTTCAAAAAAGAAAAAACAAATAGAAGAGGGTGAGAACAGAGGACAAAGAAACAATATGTGAAGCCTATACCTCTCACATACCAATCAATAGACCCATTCTCTACTCATGACAACAATGCTTATGCTCCAAAAGTGAAGAAAATAATGAAAGTTTAGGGGAGAGGCGGCTATAGGACATCTTATAGGTTTCATGTAGGAAATCCTATAGTAGCCTATCCCATAAAAGGAAATTTCACAAGGTCGCAGTCATCTTCAGCATAGGGATCCCAATGTCAAGAAGCTCCTCCAGAGCTCAGCAGTAGTAGTAGGATCATCAACATC
Organism: Pinus taeda; assembly: GCA_000404065.3. Classification (NCBI taxonomy): domain Eukaryota; kingdom Viridiplantae; phylum Streptophyta; class Pinopsida; order Pinales; family Pinaceae; genus Pinus; species Pinus taeda. Next base: position 16,029 of record APFE031125230.1, read on the forward strand.
ACTCTCCAGTACCTGCACATCAAAGGAAACAAGCATCGAAAGAGGCCAATACAAAAAATATGCAACAAATACATAACACGGGGACATCATTCTTCAACAAGCAGCATCATCAAAGCATCTTACCCACATGGATACCATCTTTCTTATGATTTCTCATTAGCACGATATGATAAAAAATTTAGGATTATGAAAGAGTTGGTTTTATAAGCAAAGGCGGCCAGTTAACTTGGGCACCTTTGGCTAGTCGATGAGGAGAAACAGTTAGACCACTCCACACATGACAGTAGCCAAATCAGAGGAAAAAGGCGATAAGGCCAAAAATGGTTAAATTATGGATGATCAAAGTGGGAGGTGATGACAAGGTAAGGAGGAATGATGGAGTGATAGTGGGACCAATGGTCCAAAAGTGGGTGCTCGTACTTAGGTAGCTAGCACACCATCCCACACAATCACCCATATGAGGAAATAAAACACTGATTTCCATGCAAAGGAAGCATTCACAATCTCAAGGATTCATTGAAACAAGGTTGGTATCGGCCTCTTGAATCAATATATATAGGAAAGACAATGAGCATTTTACAGTGCAAGAGCACCTACAGGATCCTAAAGGAAAACCTACAGGATCCTACAGGGAGACCTACAAGATACAGAGTAGTCATCTATAGGATTATCAGTGGGCATTTAGGGAGGAGAGATCAAAGGTTAGCCTCATCAAATAGTAACCAAGAGGTAGGAGCTATACCTTCTCTTATTTTCCAGTTAAAAATAAAGAAAAAATCCTCCATTTGGTTAAGGAAGTTGTAGTCTAAAGGGAATTATATTGCAAATTTATCATTTAAATATTTGACCCACTAGAATTCTCAAAATATACCCATACAAGCCTCCACAATTACTGAGGGAAAGATGACATGGGGTTTTAACAAGAGGGAACCCGTAAACACAATAAGAATTCATCAGCACCCTCCTGTAATAGAAATTTTCATAAGGAACAATTAGATGGTTTTCTTTGAAAGAATGAGAGGATGACGTGGCTAGAAACTTTTCTCTCTCACTCATACTTCTCACTAGGACCCATGCCACTGTAGTGGTGAAAGGCCTCTTAGTAGAAATCACCCCTAAAGTCATAAGTAGAATCACTACACTTCCTTTAGGGTTTCCTTGGAGAAAAGAAGATAAGGGTAACAACACCCTTGCAAAGAAGAAATTATTTTTGGAAGGGGAGGAGGCAATGGAGGAAAAAAATAGGTTTAGAAGAGAAAGCTTTCCATACCCTTGGAATGAAGTTAGCTACCACCTCATTAAATATATATCATGTGAAGGGAGATACAACGTGGTGTATGGATACCATTTCGAGCTTCTCCAAGAACTAAGGTTTGGAGTAGACACACCTCCTCAAAATAGACTAAGTATACCCTACTTTATTCTTCAATCAATGATAGATATGAGAATCAAAGTGCAGGAATGAAAACATCAACATCTAGCCCGACATGGTTTAATTAAACTTATCCTAGAAGACGCTCTCCAAAACGTAGGACTCCTTATTACATGGAAAAATTTCAGAGACATGTAGGCAGAGGGAGAAATAAAATGTCTTGAATATGACAAAAGCCCCACTACTAGTGAGAGGGATGAAGAGGAAACAGAGGAGGAAAAAGAGGAAGAAAAGGAGGAGGAAAATGAAGAAGAGACAGAAGAAGAAACAAAAGAAGAAGCAAATGAATAGAGTGAGGAATTGGAGGAAGAAGAGGAAGAGAAATACAAGGATGAGAAGGAGAGTGGAAAATAGAAAACATAACAGAAATAAGAACAAAGGTCTATAGGTCAAGGAAAATAAGGGGAATAATCACCAAGGGAATCCACAAAACCCACTAAGAAAGAGGAAACAACTACTCTTACTTCCCTAAGTACACCTATCAAATCAAAAGGGAAGAGATAGAGATAAACCCCACTGTACTTTAGGACAAGAAAAAGCACAAGAATCAGGAAGGAAGACCTCAAAGACCCACCAAAATTCCTATTGTCATTGAAGACTCACCAAAGCAACAAGAGAAGATAGCTCCTCTTAAGAAAAATCAAGAAGGATCATCAGGACAAGCCTCTCCCAAATCTCCCATCACCTAGTTAGGAGGGTTGTCACAAGGTCTGCCTCATCAAAGGGAAAAGGTCTCGTATAGGAGACACAGAAGGAACTACATGAAGCAGAGGCCATCCTATACGAAACTCTACTAAACCTACATGAAACTCAGAAAGTGGACCAAGAAGGTATCACTCAGCAAGAGACAAAGAAGGAAGACCCAGAACTGAGAGAACCTAGTCCTCAAACCAACCTAAATTCTTACTACAGGTTCATTGAATGGGGTAGGGTCATCCCACATAAATTTTCCATCCCCTTATTCTTTGAACTTGAAAAAGAAAGGGCAAGAACATATAGGTGGATGAAAATTGCCAAATCTAAAGGAATTGAGGATGTAGGCCACATGGAGGAGAAAGTAAAGGATATGGCCAAAGAACTGAGTAGCATAAGAGATAGAGAGACGATGATGAAATATCAACTGGAAGTAGAGAATGCATGGCTAAGGGGATAGTTACAAGAAAGGGAAAGCTAGTTGGAAGCTATGGCCAGTTTATCCTTAGAGGCAATCCAGTGCAGGATTCCAACAAAGTCTTATGCCTTGTATCTTAAGGAACAATGGCTACAATTCCAAATTGAGACTTTAGCACATAGAGGCACTATATCTTTCGAAGACTACATAAAATTCACTGGTCTCTGTGATCAAAGCACCCATGAAGATAGAGCAAAAATGTATGAGTTTTACCTACACAACTTGGCCTTGATAGATTTGAATGTGTGGGACCCAAATTAAAAACTAGGGGACTTGCAATTGATGGCCTTAACATCATTGATGAATCATCATGAGGAAAGAGCTGCAGAGATGAAGAAGGTAATGGAAAGAGAAGAGACAGAACCCCTCATGATAAGAGTTGAGAAGCTAACCCAATGGTTGTCATCAACACCCACAACCTGATTGTAAATAATCCTAAGCTTGCACCTAGGTACCTTGCTGCCCAAGAGCAAGCAGTCACACACTTTGAAGACATGTTCAGGTTGTTAGGAGACGAAAGCATGCAAGGTTGCCAAAGGAGATGGAACACCTTGCCCTATAGCCTAAAAATAAGAGAATATCATTCTCCTCAGAGAATGAGAGAGGCACTAAACAGAACACCCATGCACAAGAAATATCTACAAAGACTCAAAGTAAAATGGATTGGCTTGAGACTTAGTCCATCACTGCTCTAGGAATGTTGGAAGGAACGAAAGAAGAGGAAGAAAGAAAGTAGTGGGAAGAGGTAAAGAGGAAGGCATGATTTTATTCACGGGAAGAAGAAACTACAACAGAAGCATGGAATGTCAGGAAAGCCACTAGAGCAATGAAGGACATGGATATAGATTGAGTTTCTCAAAGGATGAGCAACACTTCCAGTAGGGGGGTGATGATGAGCCTCATCATTGGGTAACTATATGGACCTTAATACACCTCCAAGCTTATTAAAATAAACTCTTCTCATAATTCCTTACATATTTTAATCATATTTTTCTTAATGAGATGAGTAAAAGTAAGATGTTATGTCTAGTGGTCTAATGTGCACTGATTGCAGGTTTTTGAGAGAAAATCATGGCAATTTTGGCTAATTAAGGGCAGAAACTCGAATGAGACAAGGAGGAGAGATTTTAGGAGATAGATCCTCGTCATTTAATCCTCACTCATTTGAATATTCCTCCATCAAATCAAACTAGCTTGGAGTTGCAAGCAACCAAGTCACGAAGATCAAAAGGCAACCGAGCTTGTGACAGTTAAGAGCTAGTTCATCTGAGTTTGGGAGCCAAGTCTGTTGTAGCATTTTTTGGTTTTGATAAGATAAAATATTTGAAAAGATGTTAAGTTAGGATATGGACATAACAATAGTGAATAAAATGTTTTTTTGAAAATATCTTGATGATGATGTCCATATCAAAGAAAAATTTAGGTTAGATGTCCCAAAAAATCAAGACAAAAAGAAAATGTTAGGTTAGAAAGAAAAGAAAACAAATAAACTCTGAAAGTGAGCAAGTCTAAATGCCACTACTATTTTTCTGCAAAATAATGGTTATGTGCAACTTGTAATAAATGCCACAACCCATGACAGTGAAATAGTTTAATCTTGACTACTTCATGCTTTAAATTTGATGTTATAGTTAGAGAATAAATATCTAGCCAAATTGTTTAATCTTGGCAGATCAGTAGTTAGGTAGAGAATAATAAGGTGCTCATCAGTTTAATCTGAGCCCTTGGATGTTATAACGTTAGAATTAGATAGTTTTCTTTTGTAAAATAAAAAGAAAGGAAAAGGGTTTGCTAGCTTAAATGCACCCATTAAGTGAAGAAAAAATGATAGGATAAGCAAAGGGTAAGTAGAAGAAAGGTTGCAGCAGTTTGATTATTGATTGGACAATGTACATTTATCATGTTTTACCATATGTTTCTATGTCCATGATGCAATTACAAAAAGTAAATGAATGTCTACAAGATCAATTAATTAACTTCTCATTCATCCCCATTCATTCCTATATCGACTAATTTCCCCTTCCCACCTTTATACATTCATATTCATTCATTTTCCATAAAAACCCCTTTTCCTAAGGTAAAAATCCTTTTTTCCTAGGAAAAGTAAAAAACCCATGTAAAATCCCTTTATACCCAAAAAAAACCCACAAAAATATGTTTAGCCTAAGTATTGATGCATATGCGAAAAACAAATAAACCATGAAAAGGCATTATACTTTGTCTATTTCCCCTTTCCGCTCATATTGCATATATTTTCCCTTTTTCCATTCATATTTCATATTAACGCTAACTTAGCGTATTAAACCCCTAAAATTACCTTTCCCATATATATTAAATCCCTTTAAAAAATACCCCGAAACCATAAGTTTTATAATAAAACTATGTATTTAATAAAACATCGCATCGGCGAATCGCTAGCCTTTTTAACATGAATGCATTGAAACCGCGATTGTGATATGTGATGTACGACTGACCTGACCCAAATATATTTCATATTTCATGCCATATCACATCTGCCTCCATCGCAAGTCCCAACTAATAGTATTACCCTTCACCATTACAATCTCCGATATGCGATGGGAACCCGGACCCGATGTAGTATTATCCATGGTTTATTTCCTACATCAAGTCTAGCCCCTATCGCATTCCTTTGTGATGGGCCTTTCCTTTGCTAAACTGTGATTGCGATATGCGATTAACCTGAACCCAATGTCATTTATCCACCCAAATTTATATTGTTTCAAGTCTGCCAAACCGTGTTTTGCAAAGGTTTTCTTTGTTAAATTGTTTTTACGATTTAAACGAAAAGTCAACCTAAAACTCCATTTTAACCGCTAATCTCAGTTTTACACCATAATTAAGCCCATATCACCGTAATTAATCGTTGGGTCCCTCTGCACTGCTCCTTCGCTCCACCACCGTCCGATCTAAGGCATTCAAATCCGACGACCCTCAGTAATTTCAAATTGGCTCTCTGTACGGGCATTACCCACCCGAAAAGCGGTATACCACTAACCTCCCTTGCTACATGTCAAGCTCTAAACCATATCAGGTGATCCTTCCCAAAACCACTCACACCTTATGAGTGGTGCGATGAAAACCAAAACCGCCTCCCGCATGACGACAAAATGGCCATTGTTCACTTTGCACCATAATTCAAAAAGAAGACTGCTTTTCCGTTTAAATGCCTAAATCACCATTTTTCTTTGTTTTTCCTATTTTACACAGTGAAGCCTCCATAAACCTTTGCAACTATTAAAACCATCATTTTTACCATCTGATACGCTCTAGATTCCTTCCAATATCCTTTCAAGCTCAGTAAAGCCATTGACGACCTTCTGTGTCACCCTTGTTTTCTTAACAATTTTTGTGTTTTGCAAGTAAAGAATCTTGTTTCGGGCTTACAAAGAAAAGAGCCTGCGTACAGTTAGAAGAAAAATATGAAGATCATATCAAATTACTTTATCATGTGACATAAAATCTAAAATGATTTTCTATTGAAAAACACAATAAAAACCTGAAATGCATAGTAAAGGTAAAAAGAACACAGTAAAGGCTACTCAACAGGGTCAAAGGATATTTCCAGAGTTTAAAGAGTATCAAATGAAATATCAAAATTAAGGAATCAACCAGTGTAAATGATACAAACAATTTAGCAACTTAAAGGGATAAATATCAAACAACAAAACCAGCACAACCTGAATAAAAGGGACAACAAGAAGCAGTTCAATCGCTACCCCTATTTTCTTGCATGAAGATATTTCCTTTTGTAGAATAAATATTAATCAGTTTTAGGGATTTTCTTAGTTTCATTATTGTATAAATAACTCTCTTCTCGAGTTATTACAAGTTCAAAGTTCAAGATTCATTGTTCATTTCTTGTTAAGTCTTGACTGTTAATTCTACTTTGAACTTGGTTGCACCTTTGAAGGAAGCTTTTCTAGAAACTTGATGTACTTAGTCTTTTTCGAACCTTAATACAAAGGAGAGGATTCTAAATTTGGTTTTACACGATTTGTGTTATCTTGTAAGTTTTTCCAGTTATTAATCATTGTGTTTTTCTTCATATGCTTATGACTTATAGATATATCTAGGTAGGAATAATTGTGTCTCAATTTATTCCTATAGTCTCCTAAAGTGATCATCTATTAAGATAATGGATTAATGAACTATCTATTTAGCTAATCCCCTATAATCAATAAATCATCAACATCTTGTGTAAGCTTAAGTATACTACCTTGAACCTTTGGAATGTAGTTTAGAAGGTTTTCCTACTTATGATTGTTCTTTTTTACAGTCTAGAAACTGTGATAATCATATTATTTTCTATCTTCTTCTCACCACTATTTTGATCTATATCACTGTGTAAAGGCTTATAGCATCCCTTTGTTGAGATATTAATATAACCCAAAGGATTAAGTATTTCAATTCTACATCTGTCTTTATTCATTGGTCTTCCAAAACTAAAACCAAAAACCCAAAAACAATTATTTTAGATGCTCTGGCATCGGTAGCTGACATACTACTATCTTAGAGGTACAACAAAGCCTACCTAGATTTAATGGAGTTGTTGGAGACTTCAGTTGTATAAATAAGGAGGCCTAGAGCCTCATTAGGATTCAGATTTGTTATGTAAGAGCACTAAGCATTTTCAATTTCAAGACTTGTGGAAGACATTCTTATGTAATTTTTTTGATATGATAATGAGAATGAGAATTTCCTTAATCCAAGAATGAGTTGACTTAGAGGGCTTAATATCTTGGCTTAGCACCCAACCATAGTAGCAAAGGCTCCTCTTCTTGTACTTGTATGCTTAGTTGATTTCATAAATTAATGGTTTAATTGGTTTTAGCATTATTTCCTTGCAAGCAGTTGTGAATTTGATTAGTTTTCTTCCATTTGTGCATTACTTTAGCAGTAACTTAGAAATATAAAGGAATACCAAAAATTTGTTAGTAGGTGGATTTTTCCTCACTCCTCCCTTCAAGGACCATGGTTTGAGGAAAGAACTACTATGCAGCCCCAAAAAGATAGAATTCTAATTTCTTGTGGAATTTAGGGTTTTTTGCTACTTAGGCTAGTATATTTTTAGTTTTCAAGGATAGGATTCAATTTTCATTTCTAATATCTTTAGCCTTGTATTAGACCTCATAGCATTTCACATTATTCTACAAGTATTTCCATGCATGAACTAGGAAACTAGATAATGAAATTCTGTTTTCTTTAGTTGATTGAAATCCTTTCTTGTTTGACATGATTCATGGATAAATTCCAATTATTGATGCAGTGCAGGTGTTTCAATAGTGTAGCGATGTCTCATGACCAACAACCCCAGCCTAACCTCATCCATCCATGATCACCAAAAGTCACTAAGTTCCTCAACCAATTCATCATTCCATAGGAACAACTTTCTAGGTTTGTTGAGAAAATCCAACCATGTTACAAACTCTGTTTTGAGCTCTAAAGAAGTCTTAGTCACTCCCTTGCCTTATTTATCCCATCATTCACCTTCCTTAAGCCCTACACCACCTTCCAAATCACTCCTATTTCTCTTGGCTGGATCTTGTAGGAATACAGGGGATCTTGTAGGAGCATTAGGACACCCTGTAGGAAGAATTAGGACATCCTATGGGACAATCTGTAGTGGCCTGTTTTGAGGCTGAATTGTGGAAAAAGCATCCAAGAAGGCATGAGAAGACCCCTACTTGCCTCCCAAGCCATCCAACCTTTCACCACCATCTCTAACCCACCTACCACATCACCAAGGGGATTTAGCATTCATAATTTTCACACAAAAAAAGGACAAAAAGGAAAAAAGAGTTATTGTGTTCATTTACATGCACAATAGTAGAGTGTTTGGTTATTTCAGATTACATGCCTAGGATAGTAGGATTACACACATGTTAGCGTAGCATTCATTTGAAGTAAAGCCTCTTAGCAGTTAGTTAGATGAGTGGTGTGTTTAAGCATTTGATTTTAGTCTTTCCTTACTACAGTAGACAATGTTTCAGTTAGTGCAAATTTCCCCTTTCCTCATTGGTAATAAAGCTTCGTCTGAATCAATAGAAGGCTAGTTTGAGAAACCATAGTGGTGTATTGCTAGTGTGGTAGTGACAAAGAGTGGACCCATCACATATGCTTGTGTATACAACACATTCACCTCCAAGTTTGTACGAACCCTGGGTTGATAAAGTAAAGTTGGTAGCCCTAGGAGTTGCAACATTCTTGCTGCAATAGTGGTGCTCATCAATCACATTCGTTGCTGTTGGAGGATAAGACTCCACATGATGTATGGATTGGTAAGAAACCCTCTCTTTCACATCTGAGGGTCTTTGGTTGTGATGCATATGTACATGTTCCAAAGAAGAAAAGAACAAAGTTGGATAGTTAATCTGAAAGGTGCATCTTTATTGGGTATAAGGATGGTTTAAAAGGTTATAGGATTTGGAACCCCTAAACAAGGAAGGTTGTATACAATTGAGATGTGGTGTTTAGAGAGGTGAAAGATGTTCTTAAACATGAAGTCCTACCAAAGGAATATGAGAATATAGAGATTTAGTTAAAGGAGGAAGAATCACACTATATAGCGGAATAGGAATCATAAGTGGAAGAGCCACAAACTCCAGTTTTGAGAAGATCAATTCAAGAGAGAAGGAAACTAGAAAGATATAGTCCATCTTCTCTTTGTTTAAATTTTTCTTTATCTATTACTGATGATGATCTCATAAATTTCAGGGAGTAGTAGATTCAGAGGATGGAAAACTCTAGAAAGCGGCCATGGTTAATGAAATGGCATCTTTGGACAAAAATGAGGCTTGGGATCTGGTGTAGTTTCCCGTTGGAAGGAAACCCATTGGAAGAAAATGGATGTTTAAGAAGAAGATCCCATAAATTCCAGGGAGTAGTAGATTCAGAGGATGGAAAACTCTAGAAAGAGGCCATGGTTAATGAAATGGCATCTTTGGACAAAAATGAGGCTTGGGATTTGGTGTAGTTTCCTGTTGGAAGGAAACCCATTGGAAGAAAATGGATGTTTAAGAAGAAGATAAATGTAGAAGGAAAGGTGGATAAATAAAAAGCTCGGTTGGTAGCAAAACCCTGTTATTCCTATGTGCCAAGAATTGATTTTGGTTATATATTTTCTCCAGTTACCAAGTTATCTTCTATTAGATTACTTTTATTTGATGTTGCTTCTTTTGATTTTGAGGTATAAAAGATGGATGTGAAGACAACATTTCTTCATAGTGATTTGGAATAATAGATCTACATGAAGCAACCTCAAGGATTTGTAGTGAAGGGTAAGAAAGAATTGGTATGCATGTTAAAAAAGTCTCTGTATGGGTTAAAACATACACCAAGGATGTGGTATAAAAAATTTGATACATATATAAGGGGAATTGACTTCATTAGAAGAAAAGAGAATCATTGTGCATATTTTAAATTAATTTGTGACTGTGTTATTTATTTGGTCTTGTATGTGGATGATGTGTTACTGATTGGAAATGATAAAGAAATGATCCCAGATTTGAAGACCCAATTATCCTCCAAATTCAACATGAAGGATATTGGTGTTGCAAACTATATTTTGGGCATGGAAATTAAACAAGATCAGGCAAAGAGGAAGCTCTGGTTAGACCAGAGGAAGTATGTTGAGACAATATTATAGAGGTTTAATATGCAAGATAGTAAACCGGTGAATGTTCCTATTCCTGTAGGTGTAATGCTATCTGTTGAATAATGTCCTAAGACACAAGATGAGGAAGAGGACATGTCCCGTGTTCCATATGTGAGTGCAGTCCATAGCTTGATGTATGCAATGGTTTTCAATAGACCAGACATTGCACATGAAGTGGGAGTATTGAGCAAGTTTATGTCGAAACGAGGGAAGGAGCATTGGACAGTAGTGAAGCGGGTTTCAGGTAATTGTGTGGCACTAGTGATTATGGTTTGTGTTACCAAGGAAGACCAATATTAGACAAAGTTTTGGAGATTCATGGCTTTGTTGATGTAGACTGGGCTAGAGATATGAATCAAGGAAGATATACAAGTGGGTATATGTTTAATTTATTTGGAGGAGCAGTCAATTGGATGAGTAAGAGGTAGTCTGTAGGGCACTTTCAACTACAGAGGTTGAATACATGGCGGCCACTCATGTAATAAAGGAAGTTGTTTTCTTGCATAGATTGTGTTCAAGTATGGGGTTGTTGAAGTGAGATATAAGGACATGATGTGACAACCAAAGTGCAATTTTCTTGGAAAAGAAACATGCTTATCATTCAAATACAAAGCACATTGATGTTCAGTATCACTTTGTGAGGGATATGATTGATGAAAAAAAGGTGTTGTTGTTAAAGGTGGACACTTTGGAGAATGTTGCAGATGCATTAACAAAGTCTATGAGAACTGAGAAGTTTTATTGGTGTAGAGAAACATTGGGAATTGCGAGCCTGTACCAATGACAAATCTCTCCTTTGACCCCCTATGTGGAAAGGAAACAACAAGTGGGAGAATGTTGGGTATGTGTTATATTCTTTCCACGACTAGCCCCATGCACTATCTGTTGCGTTGGGCACAACACCCCAGGAATTTTTTTTATGCGGACCCAAGGATGGGGGTAGACCCAAAGATGGTGGGTGGACCTACCCATGGTTTTGTGCATGGGTTTTGCACATGGTTTTGTGCATGGGTATTACACATGGTTTTGGGCATGATGGTTTTCTACCCATGGTATTTTGTGGATCTGGTCAAGGGAACTATGATTATGTTCTAATATAGGGTTAATGGATTGGGGTTTATGAATGCTTTGACATGTATATATATGTATTGTAATATTGAAAGAAATATAATCAAAAATCGATTTGGTATTCCCAGTTTTTGGATCCAGGGGAAGATCTTTGTGTATATTTGTTTTATGTTCTCGCCATTGTATATTTTTAGTTTTTAAAGAATTCATTTGCAGGTAGTTTTCGTACAAGTTTAAAAACTACAAATTTTTTTTAAATATACATGTGGGGGGAGAGGGGATGGTAAAATTGAATTGGAAGAAAAAACAATATTAAAAAAAAGAGATAAAAACAATAAAATAATCCCATCCTCTCCCCCAAAAAAATACCAAACAAACCTTCAAACCTAAAAATTAAATTAAAATTTCAAATTATATATAAGAAATTAAAAAATTAAAAATAAAGATATTTTTTTGAATTAAAAAAACAAAAACAATGAATAAACATATGGGGTAAGAGTACAATAATAATAAAAATGAATCAACGTAGGGGAGAGTGATGATATGTATCACCCCTCCATGCCATGCCACTATCTTGCAACCATTGGACAACGCACAATGCTCCTCCATGTTGATTCATTTTTTCTTTTGTTTTTAAATATTTTTATTTATTTATTTTTTGTGTTTTTTCATTTTAAATTAAATATTTGTTATTTAAAAATTAATTAAAAAAAATTCCCGAAGAAAAATTGTAATTTTATTAATGAAAACTAAATTACATATTGCAGATGCTTTAGGTATGACTCCAACAAGTCAATGACTGCTGATCAAATGTTCAATGAAAATAGAAAACTAATGTACAAAATGGGGAGAAAATCATTCTTTTGTCCCTTTTTCTTTTCAACCTTGCACAACTCCCCTTGAGTCGGCATCAAAGATATAAGTGCAAGCGAAGTGGTGGCCTCAGGTGGACGGTTGTCCTTATCAGAATCAAAGTTTTCTAATGTATGTAGTCATTTGGATCCACTGGTATCCATTGTAGTTGATATCTTTGCTGGTTGTGATTCCATCGGATCTTGTGGATTTAAATGTTGTACTTTTGGTTCTTTATCCATCTGATTGTTCTCATTGGATATGGGGTTTTCCACATTAGCTTCCTCTTCCTCGTTAGACTCTGGTGGGGGAAATTACCAACCCTTGGGTTTTTTCCCTGTTTTCTTCTTTCTTTTTATATATTTTTTGGCTTCTGAGCACGTGTTTTGTAGGTGTCCTATTTGTCGGCAGATTCTACATCTAAATGCTATATTTTCATAATCTAATATCTGTGTCAAGCACCACTGTCTGTGATTCAGTCAAATGCGGTTTGGAAAGCCTTTGCTGAGATCTATTTCCACACAAATGCGTGTGAATGTGAAAATTCATTCCTCTAGTATTTGTGTGTTAGTATTAATGTAATGCCCAATGGTGTTGCCAATACCAACCAGGACTTGTTGGTTCCAAAGATGTAGTGGGAGATTGTGAAAATGAACCCAAATAGGCATCCTAGAAACAACCATGGTATTTACATCAAATTTTGGAAACCATGGTGTGATGAAGAGTCTTGTAGATCCCCAGAACCATGGTCCTTCCTGTAATATAGTGTCTCTAGTCTTTGTTGAAGGAAATTTACAATGAAGAACCCCTTGGAACAAAGGTGAATTTCACAATGAGTAGTCCAGTTTGTGAAAATCCAATGAAAGAGCTCAATAGGTTTTGGCCAGAAATAGTTGAATCTGCAGATAATAACTTGTTTTTCAAAAGTATTAGAATGCTCATCTGTTTCTGGTATATCTATGTTTAATTCTGGGGTATAGTTTAGTTGTTCCACAATGTATGGGTTGGGTTTGGTTCCAGCTTGCTTTGGTGTCACTATAGGAGTGCTTTTTCCTTGGAGGACATTCTTGAAAGAAATCCCTCCTTTTTTGTGCTTCTGTTGTGTTTCTGTGTTTTTGTTGAACTGCTCCCTATTCCACCTCTTGTATGTTTTATTTTACTGTATACTGTTGTGCCACCTCTCAACCTCATATTGAGTATTATAGTAGATGCAAATAATATATTGTAGTCCATGAGGGGTTTGGTGTCCTGGAGTGCTCTGCCCCCAAATATCAGATATTATATTCCGACAGGATATCTAATATTTTGGGAGATGGGTCTCTTAAAATGCAATACACAATCTGTTGCGAGAACCCAAACCAAAATATACATCCTCAAAGGTGTTTTAATAAAAATCTAAAATTACTGAGAAATTACCAAGGGTTTTATTTCTGACTGGAGGTTGAAAATCCGTGTAGGTTTAGACACCCCCCTTTGCAATGGGTTGTTTGTGAACTAGATTAGGAATTTGTAGACTTGTTTCCTGTAGCCAGACTCCCTTCTGTATTTTTTAGACCACGAAGAGGCAGGTAGGCCGATCATCACAGAAGACCATGGAGATTGCAAGATGGTGGAGAAAAATATTTGTGCCTCCCTAAATTGTCCATAAAGCAGGATCAACCAACACATAGGTGTATAGGTGTTCTTGAATTGCTAAAAAGTTGTGCAGTCTTGGTAGCTGACGGTTGCAGAGGGTTTAGGGAAGAACCAACCGAATGGACCAGTCTCCACCATGGAATTGTGTTCCCAGCATCGTATTTTCCGAAACACTCCCCTGTTTGTTCCACGACCCATAGAAAAACTCTCAGTCAAAGGCAGGCCACACCCTGGGGTTGATTTTTTAGTCTGTCGACAAATATGTGCTTTGTGCCCGGAGGCAACCATAGTCTTGGTTTTCCATATCACACACAACTGTCATTTCCCTTTCGATCTGGCATCTATGTGATCAGTGAGATTGCTGAAAAATAAGTGGTCAAGCAGGCCTATGTGATCCCACCGCGCTGGTTTCTCATTTAAGCTCCAACCAAGGAACATAAACCCCCATCGACTTGGAGCATCAACATCCTTGCTGCCCAATGATCCGTCCAAGGGAGGAAGATGACCGTCACGCCCCAAATCCCATTGTCGTGCAGATAAACCCTAGGTTTGCAATCCATTTTTGCTCTCTCCTCGGAAGAAACTCAAATCTTGTTTTCACCGAATTCTTATAAGTTTTAAATATATATATATATATATATATATATATATATATATATATAGTTTTTAATTGTGTTTGCTTAATTTCGTATATATAATATTTATTTTTTCTTTTTAAAATTCTCCCATATTAATTTTTTTTCTTTTGGTTAATTGAGACAAAATCATTGTGGCTGAACCATCAGGTTCACCTGGTTCCTCTTTCTCTCCTTTGTCTGAAAGATTGTTTGAGGATCCTTTTCCTGAATTGCCACAATGACTTGAGGACTAAGGTGTTGAACTTGGAATTGTTCTGAGCATTCAATCTTTGTCATCTCGTTCTCCTCCTCCCTTGGATATTAGGTCACTTTCTGACATTGGCCCGGAATCTCCAGATAATCCTATCTAGACTCCCAAGAGTCCATCGAATTTTGAAGGTTAGCTTGGACTGCTTTTTTATACTCTAAATCCTTTGTTCGATCATATTGTAATATCACCGCAGTGTTTGTACAGTCCGTACGATCAGCCAAGTATTCCTTTGGAATATCTTCGGTAGTCTGTCATCGTCTGTTTTCACCCATGGAATCAAAAGGTGAAATCCGAGTCTCCTCTTCGAGTCACTCAGAGGTTTCCACTCCATGCACAGTCGAGAAGTAGGAATATTTTTATCTCCTAAAGGTTTCCCTTGTAGGTTTTAACCCCACACATAAATTACCTGCATACGAATTCTAAATCACAGGAAAAATAAAAATGAGAAAGCATAACACATAAAACACATATACATAGAGATTTCCCACTCGATCCCAAAACCGGGACTACCAGCTTGATTTTTCATTATGTTCCTTTCAATGTTACAATACATATTTATACATGCCGAAGCATCCAATACCATTGATCGAAAACCATCGCGTCCAATACCATGGACCAAAAACCATAGGTAGGTTCGCCCAACCTAATATAGGGTCCAAACAAAATTTTCCCGGGGCGTTGCCCCAAACCCCATAGAGGGGGGCTACCCACCCCCCTCAAACCTCCCGGATAGGGGGGCTACCACCCCCCTGTGACCCCCCGCTGCGAAATCGGCGCAATAAAGGGGGGGCTCCGCCCCCCCTCTAACCCC